>ONZH01030974.1:0-24095 GCA_900303285.1 Rhinella marina | reverse complement strand
CCACGAAGAATTGAGGCAGTTCTAAAGGCAAAAGGGGGTCCAACCCGTTACTAGCATGGTGTACCTAATAAAGTGGCCGGTGAGTGTATATGCCCCAGTTTTATATGCATTTATCTATATACATATAAACTGACCCTCCACCCTGCATCCCCCTGGAGGCGCATACCAGCGCACTTGCAGGAGGGAGACGCTGCCCTGATGACAGTCTCGGGCACATCAAAGGACAGAGGATTGATAAGATCATCTACCCTTTGTCACACACCTCTGGTATCAGCTTGCTATGAACAGGGGTGTTGGCCTCCATTGCTTGCATTGTGAAGGTTTCAGTTGGTGACTTGCTAAACCTGTTTTTATAGCATGGGCCATCCACATTTCTGTGTGAGTGTATGTGTTTAGTTAGTATTGTGGGTGGAATTAAGTGGGATTGTGCAGTGTAGTTGAGTTTTTATACTGAGGTTGTGTTATTGTATTGTTGTGCGGCTATATGTATATATATTTATATACACCAATATAAATATATATAGATATATTAGACTGTAGACTTTTAGTATTCTGTAATAAATCTTTTTATTATTCAAAATACTGTATACATTGTCTTTTGTGTAGCCGCCATAGTACAGTTCAATACACAGCGTGCAGGGAACGGATTAAATAAAGGAAATAAATAGGCGGAGCTAGCGAGAGCTGGTTACGCCGATTTATGAATATTAACTATTAATATTCCACAAAATATTACTAATTAATAGATCCTTTAACAAAAAACGTGAAATTTTGAAATCCTTTCATTCTTGTGGAAACCCTTAAAGGGTTAACAAAGTTTGTAAAACCAGTTTTGAATAACTTGAAAGTTGCAGTTTCTAAAATGCGGTCATTTATGGGTGGTTTCTACTGTGTAAGGTCCACAAAGTGACTTCATATCTGAACCAGTCCTTAAAGAAGTGTGTTTTGGAAACTTGCTTAAAGGGGTTCTCCGGGAAATAAGAAAATGAAAATATGCAAATATTATAAATATATTCCCAAATACCTTTCATTAGTTATAATGTCTCGTTTTGTCTAGGCAGCAATAATTAGGAGAAATAAAATGGCAGCCGTCCTATTACTACACACAAAACCTGTCCTAATCACACACCAGGACAAGTTACTTCACAACACGGAGAGAAAGAGCTGCCTCATCCACCTCTCAGCTTGTCAGGGAATATGATCCTGACTGCAGTTTAATATGATATTTAGCTGAATCTATGTGGGAATGGAGTTCATGAGGAGACAAAAGTATAGAGAGGTCAGACTGTGGTAATCTGCTTATGAACTCTTTTCCCACAGTCATAAAGCTAAAGATCAGATGTATTAAGGATCATAATCCTGACAAGCAGAGCAGAGAGGAGGATGAGGCAGCTCTTTAGCTCAGTGTTGTGAAGTAACTTGTCTTGATGTGTGATTAGGACAGGTTTTGTGAGAACTAATATGACAGCGGACATTTTATTTCTCCTAAAGATTGCTCCCTAGACAAAACAAGCCTTTATAACTAATGTAAGGTATTTGGGAATATATTTATAATAAAGTAATATTTAAGTATTTTCATTTTCTTAATTCCCAGAGAACCCTTTTAAAAGTTTTAAGAATTGCCTCTAAATTTCTAAGCCTTCTAACATCCTAAAAAATAAAATGACATTTTTAAAATGATGCCAATATAAAGTAGACACATGAGAAATGTGCTATATATATATATATATTTATATATATATATATATATATATATATATATTAGGAAAACCTGAAAATTATGAAAAAAAAATATTTTTTCTTATCAATTTTTTTTTCTAACTATTACAAAAGGTTACAAGACAAACATTTTACCATACACTTGTACTCTGAAAATGGACGCTATTTATGTAATTTATCTACTGACTTTAAAAGACTAGAGCGCATTTTGGATTTTGGTGGCCTATTTTTCTATTGCTGGTTCTATGGCACCGTACTGCCAAAAAAATCTGTACAAGCCCCTTCAAAGTGACTTTTAATATTATCCATCTTGGGGGGAAATATGCTTGTGTTTGTATATTTTACACAGAAAAAAAATCCTGGTTTACAACATATAGCTAAAACGAATACTTAGATTTTTAAAATAAAAAAAAGTGTGTAGATTTGTATATTTTATACACACAAATTCCACTATACTATTGCTAATATATATATATATATATATATATATATATATATATTTTTTTTTTTTTTCAACTGTATTAACTGTGTAACTACAGCATTTATTTATTTTTTATGAACGAAAAAGGGTTGGAATGTTTGAAGTCTGATACGTCGTCTGAGGGGTGTTACGTATTCTGATATACTATTGCTAATACTAGTAACTATTGCTATAACTTTTAATTTTTTATTTTCTGTATTTCTCTTTTTTTTTTTTCATTTAATTTTTATTGATTATTTATATTTAACTTTGTTTTTTTTTGTCAAGGCACAAAGAGGTTAATTCCAAGCCTGCAGGCTGACAGTTCATTTTATAGCCAGCTGGTGCTTTTACATAACAAAAAGTCCTCCCTGACGGCTTTTAGCTTTTACAATGTAAGGCCTCTTTCACGCGAACGATATGGATTGGATCCGGGTGCATTCAGGGTGCGTTTAGTGAAACTCGCACCATTTTGCAGGCAAGTTCAGTCCGTTTTATCTGCGACTGCGTTCATTCGTTCAGTTTTTTCCATACGAGTGAAATGCGTTTTGATGCACTTTTCACTTTTGGATGCAATGTGTTTTTCACTGAAGCCCCATTCACTTCTATGGGGCCAGGGCTGCGTGAAAAAACGCAGAATATAGCCTCATTCACATGTCAGTGTTTCCGTTACTGATTTCCATCAGTGATTTTGAGCGAAAACCAGGTGCATCTCTAAAAAAAGAACGGTTGCAGATCTTTTCTTTATACCTTATGTCTGTGGATTCTCCAGTCCTGTTTTTGGCTCACAGTCACTGATGGAAATCACTGACCAAACACTGAATTGTGAATAAGGCATATAGAACATGCTGCGATTTTTGCACGCAACGCAGAACTGATGCATGAAAAAAAACACTCATGTACACAGACCCTTTGAAATGAATGGGTCAGGACTCACTGTGTGTGCTATGTGTTCACGTCACGCATTGCACCCGCGTGGAAAACTCGCTTGTGGGAAAGAGGCCTAATAGATGTTTGTAGCACAGAGCTACAAGTGTCTGTTACTGCCTAACCGCTCCTGCTGGTCACCGCACTTCTCCCTGTGACACCGTAGTCACAGCAATCTGCAGTGGCATAGGCCACCAACAGATTATGATGTAACCCGACACTTTGATATGTCAGGTTAGAGATAAGAGCCTACCACCGCAACATATAAAGTCCTGGGGCAGTCGGCAAGTGCTTAAAGGAAGCCTGTCACGTTCCTTATGCTGTTATTAGCAGTCTGTCATTTATGTGGAGGCGTCGGTTTTTCGGACATACTGTACATTCTGCAGTGCGTGGAGTGAGGAGTACAACAACATTCATGAGATGGAGGTTCCCTCACCTCTACTTAAAGGGTTATTCTCATCTTAGACAATGGGGGAATATCGCTAGGATATGCCCCCATTGTCTTATAGGTGCGGGTCCCACCGCTGGACCCGCACCTATAGCCAGAACGGAGCGGGGAGCGCTGTGCCTGGAGGACCCCAGGTTTCCGTGGGTCCGGCCACCACCAGGAGCAGCTCCCTGCGCCGCTCATAGAAATGAATGGGAGCCGGGCCGTGCATGCGCGGTGCGCTCCCATTCATTTCTATGGAGCCGACGGAAGTAGCCGAGCCAGCGCTCGGCTATTTTCGGCGGCCCCATAGAAATGAATGGAGGGCGGCTGCGCATGCGCAGTGCACCCTCATTCACTTCGGGGGCTCTGTTCTCGATATAGGTGCGGGTCCCACTGCTGGGACCAGCACCTATAAGACAATGGGGGCATATCCTAGTGATATGCCCCCATTGTCTAAAATGAGAATAACCCTTTAATGGGTTTCTCTGTTGCTGTGCATAGAGAGAAGCCTGTCAATCAGCAGAGAGAGTAAAGAGACCACATCTCAGAAATATCATTATTGCTGAAACTGGCCACACAATATGTGTAAGTTCTGAGATAGTATGCCACACTTTCACATAAGACCACAGACCACTGACATCAGCTACACTATGAGAGGGCAACATAAGGGACCTGACAGCTTCCGTTTAATCTGCTTGCAATATTTTAAGATTTTCATGTGGTTGGTGAGATGAAATACAAAAATTCCTGTGAATATAAAACACTTTTACCTCTTGATTTTCAGCTATTATATGACCAACTATTGCATTAATGTCAATAAGTTCTACTGAGATAAGAAGTCTTAGAGAAAATCTTGTCTAATAGTGTCTATTTCCCTTTAGTTCTCACCATTGCTCTTTCTGAATTCTTCTGTAAGGAACTGGGCCTCTTCTTGAATTCTCTCTTCAATGCTTCTTTTACCCATCCCAAAGTTCCTTAATGTCATCAGAGAGAAGCGGCGTAGCTGTTTCCAGCGCTCTCCATTACTGCCTATCACACCTGAAAAAAATATGTAGAATGACTGGTAAGAGTACCCTTGACAAAAGTAAGAGCTATAGGAAACAATAAATGAAAATTTCTCATTAAGGGCTCATGCACAGGAAAAATTGCAAATTGCAGTCCGCAATGCACGGGCACTGACTGTGGAGCTGCCGCATGAGTCTCATGGACCCATAGATTCGCTCATCTCTAAACATCATCTATCTATACCTCCAAGGAACTCTTGGATCCCTGCTTCATCCTTTTTTTTCTCTGTATGTCTCTATGTATATAGTGCAGTTAATATAATTTCTTTTTAAGAGAGCACTGATATAGTAGGTGAGGCCCTGTAATGATTAGCTGCAACCTCACCCGACTCACTTTAACTGTCTATACTATCTGCATGTGTCCTGTGTGCAGCATCTCCACTGTATCATACGAGCTAAAGCTTCGCACTGCACTTATATTCCTCCTGCTTATAAGCGCTGAAATGGAGACACCATTCACAAATAGGAGGCAAATAGAGAGGCTAAAGCTGTAAATAAGGGGAGGGGGCGGAGCCTACGTCGGAGCTGAATGGCGGCGTTTTTCTGAGCTCCGTGACTCGACTCCCCTAATCGCAGCTAACTTTAGCATCGTGGCATGAAAATGGTAAAAATCGGAGGGGCTAGACCTGGAGAACACCCTGCAGCTGTGAAACCTACTCCCACCACAGGTGGAATGGTTAAATACCTGAAAAAAGCTCCCGCAGCACAGGCTGCCAGAGAATCCAAGATGGCGCCGAACCCGGGAGGAATTGCTGACTTTCCCGCGGATGGGGGCTCTGAAGCGGAGAGCGAGGGTGAGCAGCCCCAGGAACATCGCGGCCTACCTGTCTCCAGGAGATTCATACGCCAGGCGTTGGAAGATGCACTTGGACCGCTGACAAGCGAGATTGCGGTGCTCACCCATGAGATAAGGCAAGTGGAGCACCGTGTGGAGGCGCTTGAGTCTGCACAAGCCGTCATAGTGGATCATGGGGAGGCTGTATCACAGCGCCTTGCTGCGTATTAACTACACCTCAATACAGTATACATGGCCCTTGAAGACCAGGAAAACCGTAGTAGAAGGAACAATTTACGTTTCAAAAGGAGTTCCGGAGAATAACTTACCTGAAGATGTTCCAGCTATTATAAGGCGGATTATTACCACTTTAATAGGGGAAGAGATGGGAGCAAATGTGGTTATTGAAAGAGCTCATCGAGCGCTGCAACCCCGTCCTAAGGAGACAGACCCCCCAAGGGACATTATTTGTCGTTTTTTGAATTTCCAAGATAAGGAGATAATTTTGAACTCGGCAAAAGCGGATCCCAACATCAACTTTGAGGGGAACCTGGTTGCGGTCTTCCAAGATTTGTCTGCCACCACTTTGCAAAAACGCAGGTCCTTAAAACCCCTTACGGATATGTTGAGAAGCAGGAAAATCCCGTACAGGTGGTCCTTTCCTTTCGGCATCAGCTTTAACTTTGCTGGGAAGCGCATAATTATCTCTTCATACGAGGATCTACAGGTAACCTACTCTTCCATGGACATTGCTCCATTGGACATTGAATGCTGGGACACTGTCAGAGACCTCACCCCACTGCCTGAGCTCCCCAAAGCTCTTCCTTGGGAACGAGTATCCACTCCGAAACATCAGAGAAACAGGAGACACACTGGTGGACTCACCCCAAAAAGAATTACCTGGATGAGTACCTAATAGAAGTGTTGGACACTGCAATCTGTCCATTCTTCTGTCTCTTAGCTCTTGCCTTTTGCCATCACTCTATCCTCCTCCTTTAGCCTCTTCTGGTCTACATACTCCTCATACCTGACCTC
Source organism: Rhinella marina (assembly GCA_900303285.1). Classification (NCBI taxonomy): domain Eukaryota; kingdom Metazoa; phylum Chordata; class Amphibia; order Anura; family Bufonidae; genus Rhinella; species Rhinella marina. The sequence continues at coordinate 17,685 of ONZH01030974.1, read as the reverse complement.
TTCTGTTGGGGCATAATGGACAGCACTATGAGGGCCCACTTACTGAGTACTTAGTATGCCAAGAAGTTTAAACAGATAGATTGGGGCGGTTTACTTGGATTTTATGTCCTTTTTTACCCCCCTTCTTGATATCTGCTCTTCCATCCGCCACCCTCAGACTCCTCTATCATGGGGGGGGGGGGGCGGGGGAGGGGACAGTTTGTTTCTTCCCAAACTATTTCACATGGTTCTGCTTTATTGCATAAGTTTACATATGTTTTGATTTTTCTCTCTGTTGTATCTGTAACAGTTGAAGGGTTTACAAGTCTGCAGGTGCAAATTGGGGCTGACACTGGCTTTGTTTTGAGGGAGGGATATACACCCTCGCTAGTTGCAGCTCCATTTTACTATGCCTGAGCATGGCGGAATTGAATATTGTTTCTAATAATGTTAAGGGTATGAGATCCCCAGCCAAGAGATGTCAGATTTTCTCAATGCTAAAGAAGGAGCTCTGCTCCGTTGTCTTCTTACAGGAGACACACTTTAAAAGGAACAAATACCCAAATCTCACTTTTTCATATTACCCAACGTGGTTTCACTGTGGTGCGGATGACCCGACGTCCAGGGGAGTTAGCATAGGTTTCAAAAGGGGACTCCCATTTAACATTGACTGTTCAGCTACAAGATGTAGAGGGATGTTATATTCTGGTTAAAGGTGGAATTGGTTCCCAGACTTATACATTTGCAAACCTATATGCACCTAACCAGAACCAAGTTAGTTGGATTTCACAAGTCTTGGAGACCCTTTCATCCTTTGGGGAAGGTGTGATAGTTGTGGGTGGAGATTTAAACTTGGTGATGGACCCCCTGCGTGACACCTCCTCTGGATATACGGCCATGTCTTTCAAGGCTCTGAGATTTCTTAAGATAAAACTGGAGGACTTGGGGTTAATGGATGTTTGGAGAGGTTTTCCATCCTGATGAAATTGATTATTCTTTCTATTCTGCAGCTTCCAACTCTTATAGCAGACTTGATTATATCTTCGTCTCTAAGGAACACCTGCGAGACTGCTTGAATACAAGGATTGGAAGTATGACCCTCTTGGATCATGCCCCGGTGTTTGCTACAATTTCTCCCACTCCCAGAGGAGGTAAGATGCCAAGGTGGAGAATAAATGAAACTTTGATAGCTGGTGAGAGAAACAGATCTCATATAGCATATATTTCCTAATATATATATATATATATATATATATATATATATATATATATTTCCTGTCCTCTCAGCATAAATTTTTTGCGCACGGTGATAAGGCGTCTAAATTTATGATGAGAAGAATTAAAAAGAGGAAGCAATCCAATTTTGTCCCATTCCTTACACTCGATAAAGATCGTCGTTTATATGATTCTTCTAAAATTGCTGACCAATTCCACTTGTTTTACAAATCCCTTTATAATTTGCAGTCCTCTCCCTTAGAAAATTCCCCTTATGATAAAAGTGCTCTGATGGATGACTTTTGAAAAAATTACAGCTCCCTGTCCTCTCTCTCTCTCTCAGAGAGTTACTCTGGCTGAACCTTTCACCCAGGAGGAACTGGACAGTGCTATTAAAGCCTCCCCTAGAGGTAAATGCCCTGGCCCTGATGGCTTCCCTATTGTTTATTACTCTACTTTCAAAGATATCCTAACCCCACATATGCTTCCTATATATAACCTTGCACTTAATAATGTTGCCCTCTCCTCGGAAATGACCCATGCTTCGATTACTATTATTCATAAGGAGGGCAAGGATCAGTCATCTTGCGCCAACTATAGGCCAATTTCCTTGCTAAATACTGACCTTAAGCTTCTGGCCAAAATGATGGCCTCTCGACTGCAACTATTACTCCCTCAGCTAATTCATCATGATCAGGTTGGTTTTGTCCGGGGGAGAGAGGGTAAGGACAACACAACTAAAGTGTTGGCTTCACTCTTTTACGCACTACGTAAACGTACCCCTCTGGTCCTTCTCGGTACTGATGCCGAGAAGGCCTTTGATAGAATTGGCAATTTATTAGAAAAGTGCTCTCATCATTTCAAATACCCCTCCCCTTTATAGACGCTACCTTTGCCATGTATACCCATTCCTCTGCCTCAGTTCTGGTCAATGACACGGCCTCAGCCCCTTTTCCTATTCGCAATGGGACCAGGCAGGGATGTCCTCTCTCACCCCTGATCTTTGTTCTAGTCATGGAAACTCTTATGCAGACATTGAGACAGGAAGTTAAGATTAAAGGATTGCAGATTGGAGGTCATGAATTTAAGCTAGCAGCGTTTGCTGACGACTTAATGCTCATCATTACTAACCCTATCCAAGCTATGCCAATAGTTGCTGATCTATTGCTCTCATTTGGGTTGGTCTCTAATTTTAAGGTCAACCCTCAGATACTCCACCTTGGCATCTCTCCTGCTGTAGTGGCAGCACTCCAACTTGACTCCCCATTCAATTGGTCTTCCCAAAATCTTACCTATTTGGGTATCAAGCTGTCTCCCCAACTAAATGACTTATTTGCACTTAATTATAAACCTTTGTTGCAGTCACTTGTCTCCCAAATGGATGCCTTACTTTGTCATGGTTTGGGAGAAAAAGTTTGGTGATGTCACTTATTTTACCCAGGCTATCTTATTTGATGCAGGTACTTCCCATAGGGATACCCAGGTCATACTTCCTTACCTTGAATAGCGCTATCCGCAAATTTATTTGGCAAGGGAAAGGGAGTAGGATCTCTTTTCAAACTCTGTCCAAGCCAAAGAAATATGGAGGCATAGGGCTCCCTGATTCAGAGTCATACATGAGAGCAATACATTTATGTAGAGCACTAGATTGGCTGAGGGAACCATCTCACAAGCCTTGGATTTTTATTGAAAATGCACTCTCTGGCTCTTCTCTTAGGGCTATGCTCCTTTCTGATAGGCCCATCCCGCCTTGTCCTGATTTCAGTCCCATAATGAAACAAACATGGAAGGTATGGGAATGGTTAGTGCACACGTTCAAGACTCTTCGGCTCCCATCGGGGATCCTCCAGGTTAGAGACATTGTGGCTATGACTCCGAAAGAATTCAGAGATAGTGTACCAGTAGTGACTAGGTCTGACTGTGGAGGTGCGTGGGTTAAGAGATTTGACAGGTAACTTAATTCCAGACTGTGAACTCTTGAAAATACTTTCTCTCCCACCCTCGGCCACCTTGCTATGTGAGGGTATTAAAAAGGCCTTTCTCCCTATCATTCCAAAGATCCCTTCACAGGGAACACTGTCGGATTTCGAAAAATGGGCTACAGGAGCTATTTATCCAAGAAAACTTATCTCTCAATTATATAAAATGTTGAAAACACCTTCAATGACAATCAAACCAGCAATAGTAGGTATATGGGAGGGTGACTTAGGGAGGGAATTGACATCGACGGAGATTCTTAAAATGTTTGAAGCGCCACATAAACTATCGAGATGCATCCGAATTCAGGAGAATGGATACAAGGTCATGTCCAGATTGTATAGAACACCTGATAAGATAGCTAGACTTTTTCCAGGAGCCCCTGATGTGTGCTGGAGATGCTGTTCGTGCCCAGGTACCTTTATTCATATATGGTGGTCTTGCAGTAAGATTCAGGAGATGTGGGTTATTATCTTCAAAAAGAGCAATGAAATTTGTGAAACCACTTTTGCCTGCTCCCCTGATACAGCTCTACTCAGCCTTGCCCTTCCTGGGGGTAACAACCGATCTGGTGCTTTGTTCTCCATTTTGCTCACAGCGTTTAGATTGCTCATGCCACAATTCTGGAGATCAACAGATCTTCCCTCATTAGAGCACTGGACGAACAAAGTTTACCAGATTTACAGATTTGAGGAGCTTTCTCATTGGGAACTATGCTCCAGGAAGGTTTTTCTTTCAATTTGGGAACCATGGAGGAAATACAGAAATTTTGCTGTTAGGGATTAAAAGAATTCTCTGCTAATATCCCGGTTTTTGTTCTCTACTTGGCTGTGGATTTTGCTATAATATTGTTCTTGCTTCATTAATGTTCTTTTGTACTCTGCAGATGATGAAACCTCATTCACTTAGTCACCCTAAGATATCAGATATGTCATTTATTCTTTTCAGTATACAACATGTTAATGTTCTATGTTGAGTTCACTTTATTGTGTCTTTTATATGGCCGGGCCTGCATGCTTTGGCTTGTTGTGGACAATACATGTCCAGTTGCTTGCCTTGTCCTCTGTTATGACAAATATTAATAAAAAAAAAATTAAATATAAAAAAAAAAATAAAATAAAAAAAGCTGTAAATAAGGGGATGATCCCACTTAGAGCATTGACCAGCAACACTTACACAACAGTGTGCTTGAGCTATTTTTTGCATCAGTGAAGCAGACTGGACATTCATGTTGTGGTTAACAGGTTTTGTGCCTTTCCACATTGTGTGATGTTTCTATTGTAAACTGTTGGGCATGATGGGGTTGTCAGATCTCTGGTCTTGAGTGGAGACAGTGGTGCAAAATGTAGCCAGTGTCAAAATTAAAAACACAAAATGCTAAAATATTTTACCTATGTACAGTGGTGCTTGCCTATTGCAGCGGAATGGGTTTTTGCTATGACCACTGCTACCCAGTCTCATGAGCTGACCAGTCCATTGGCATTTCTTCTAGTAGAGCTGTTGCCCACTGTGGTCCAATAGCTAAAGTATACATAAAATATGATGGGAGATCGAAATTGGTGTGGGGCTGTAACTGTGAAGTTATAGTTTTTGATGCCCCTCATCTGTACAGGATGTGGGATATGACCTTTCCGGCAATGGGGCAGAATAACTTATTGGCTTCTTTTCTGTTACTTCTATCCTCAGGTGGCCACCCTGAATGAGAAAGGTTGAAATGGCAAGTTTGTTGCACATTTTATTTCACCTTACTGTATTATGAATTGTCAAGTTACTGAAGTTCATTAAAGGGGTTTTCTGGCATTTCAAAAGTTCTTGAAAGCCCTCAAATGTGCAATGTGCTGCCCTCCAGGGCTGATCGTGTGCCAGGTCTATAGGAATGTTGAGTGGTGTGGTGCAGTATTAATAGTCTCTGTGTGTGTCACTGTGCTCCTACCTGGATACAGTTGCTCCCCAGGGTTTGGCTTTAAAGGAATAAAGGGGAAAGTAATGGCGGAGGTGGAGAATAAGTCGGGTCCAGGCTTTATGAAGTTCAACAGCTTTACTTGAATCAACTTGCATCAGTACAAGAAGTGATCTTTCTCCTGGTTCCAGCAGATTTGGGCATAAACTAGCAGGCAAAATTGAATATTCTGTTTTACCTCCCTCTGCTGTGCTAAACTCAGCTTTAGTCTGGTAGCTGGAATTTATGACTGTTCTGGTACCTTTGGAGTGGGGTGCCTTTGGGTGTTCCTCTCTCTCTGAATCTGTAAGGAGTCAGTGTGCTCTATGAGCTGCTTCTCTAGAGAAACTCCTGCTGCAGGAGGGGGTCCTCCCCTCACTGCTCCATCTTTACACGTCTCCTTCCAATGATAGCCTAGAGCAACTAAACTAGAACTTCCTGCAGCTTCTCCCTTGGTAGAAAACAAGACTAGCCCACCTCTGCCCAACAGGGGGGAGAATGCTGGGAAACCAGGCATATTACTTGAACATAACAGTTTCATAGCAATATTATGCATGCACAGTGTACTGTAGGAAGACTTGGAATAAATACACAGGTGACATTAGTTTTAGCCTATTAGAGACAGTCGCAGGGCATAGGAATGGTATTTCCCGCTCTGGGGTACTACAAATACAGTATATTACAAAATAATAAAAGATAATATACTCACCAAATAATACTTCCTCCATTGCCAGCACTGACACTCTAGTATTTTCCTCCCTTCTGTGTTTGTATGATGGTAGAAGGCATGTAGCCATATGTAGCATGCAACGGCTGCAGCCAATCACTGGCATCAGTGATCCTGTGCTGTATACCACTGAGGCCAGTCATTGGCTGCAGTGGTCCTGTGCCCTATATGAAAACATCATTGCTGAAACATTGTAAACAGAAACTGGAGGTGAGGACCTGAGAGACTGTGCTGGATATAGCGGGATACTAAGTGGTGATTATGCAATCTTATTATTTTAATATATTTAGGGTCTTTTAAAATACATTGAACAGCCTTTTTATACGACTCTAAATTAAGCAGTGTTGATATAGGCATATCAAACCTTACCATGACCTCCAGAGCTAAACCTGTTCAGAATTGGCAAATACCCTCTGGCACCAAAGTCCTCTGCATTGTCAATGAGAGCTTCCCTCACTGTATCACAGCTGCACAATACAACAACAGGTTCCATGCCCATGTGGATAGTGTATACTGGTCCATACTTTTCACTCAGCTAGAAGGGAGGTAAGCAAAACAGGTTAGCACAAAAATGTTGCTATATTCTACCATTAAATAATTGGTCAGCATAGATTAATTTTAAGGTAATTGTGAGAAGAGGGGAAAAAGAAAACTCATTAACACTGATTGTGAAAAAGAGTAATTTTATGTATGGCACTGTAGGGCACACAATGGAAAGCACTGTGGATGGCACTGTGGGGTGCATGATGGAAGGCACTGTAGGGCACTATGGATGATGAATGGCACTGTGGTGCGCACTATGGGATGCACTATGGATAGTACTGTGGGGCACACTATGTATGGCACTGTAGATGACACTGTGGGGTACATGATGGAAGCTACTGTGGATGGTATTGTGGGCACTATGGAAAGTACGGTGGAATACACTAAGGATGGCAGTGTGAGGAATTGTATTTGGCACTATGGGACACACTATGGATAGCACTGTGGATAGCATTATGGGGCACACTGTAGGACACTGGATGGCATTGTGGGACACTATAGATGGCACTGTGAAAGGCACTGTGGGGCACTGTGGATGGCACTGTGAGGCGCACTTTGGAAGGCATTGTGCATAGCACTGTGGGGTACTATGGATGGCACTGTGGGATGCACTAAGAATGGCACTATGAGGCACTGTGGGGTGCACTATGGATAGCACTGAAGATGACAGTGTAGAATGCACTATGGATGGCACTTTCGGGCAGTGAAGATGGCACTGTGGATCACACTATGGATGGCACTGTGAATCATTTTGGGGCACACTACTTCCAGCTTCTGCATCCTTTCTTCTTCCCATTAATTTCAATGAGAGGTAGCAATGCGGATTGCAGAGCGGTGGCTAATATTTGTGCAGAGAGGGAACATGTTGCTTCTCAGTTCTGCCAAAGCAGCTATGCCAAGAGGGGACATGTACCTTCTCAGTGCTGCCAAATGGATTGAGCTTTTCAAATGAATAGGAGGTAGAAAAGATGATGCTGTCCACTTTAAAAATCAACAACTGACTTCCGCTCATTGGAGCCCGTACATTTTAATGCTGTACGGAGATGGATCTCCGGAAGACTTCTGATGTAGCATCTGAAGATCGCTTTTTTCAATGCTACTCTTTGTACAGCTTGCACTATCTACAGGTAGTTTGCATGTATTGGTTTTATTACTAGTGATGAGCGAGCATGCTCGGCCGAATATCGTATTCGGCCGAGCATGGTGACACTCGGGACCACACGGTGTTCGGTCGAACATCGCGTGTGCTCCAGCGCCATGTTCGAGTCCCCTCCCCGCACGCTAATTGCCCAATTAGCGTGCGGGGAGCTACTGGCTTTCACTTTAATGCTGTAGCCATGTTAGTTATTGGCATTACAGTAATTGGCTGGCCGGAAATGCGTGATCGGGCCGGGAGAACTGCTGCAAGGAGGGACAGATAGTGTAGGGATAGGAATTGGCTAGGCAGAGCTAGGTTATTTCTGTTTCAAAGACTCAAAAGCCCTTTTAAGGGCTATTATTATATCTGGCTGCAATATATATATATATATTTTTTGGGGGGGAGCAAAAATTGCGCAAGGTTGCCTGACCTAAACACACTTGCGCAGTTGTGTGCATTATAATGTTACTTGTATCCTATATACCTGACATCCGGTAGTCATTTTTCTGGCCGCTATCAAGGCGACATTACCTTGCATCTGCGTCTGCTGTTATAACATTTGTGCAAGGAGGAACAGATAGGCTGTAGGGAATAGGATTTGACTAGGCAAGGGCTAGTTTTGTCTGTGAAAAGACCCAAAAGCCCTTTTAAGGCGCTATTGGTTATATCTGGGTGCTATATATATTTGTTCTTTTGGGGGCAGGCGGCAAATTGCGGCAAGGTTGCCCTGACCTAAACCACTACCCTTGCGCATCGTGTGGCCATTATAACATTTCCTGGATATCCTATATACCTGACTGCTGGTGTCATTTTTTCTGCCGCTAATCAAGGCGACATTACCTGTGTTGCGTGTGCATTATAACGTTACTGTCTCCTATATACCTGACATCCAGTGTCATTTTTTCTGCCGCTAATCAAGGCGACATTACCTGTGCTGCATGTGCAGTATAACGTTTGTGTATCCTAAATCCCTCACATCCGTGGGTAATTTTTTCTGCCGCTAATCAAGGCGACATTACCTGTGCTGCGTGTGCAGTATAACGTTTGTGTATCCTAAATCCCTCACATCCGGTGTAATTTTTCTGCTGCTAATTAAGGCGACATTACCTGTGCTGCGTGTGCAGTATAAACGTTTGTGTATCCTAAATCCCTCACATTCGGTGTAATTTTTCTGCTGCTAATCAAGGCGACATTACCTGTGCTGCGTGTGCAGTATAACGTTTGTGTATCCTAAATCCCTCACATCCGGTGTAATTTTTCTGCTGCTAATTAAGGCGACATTACCTGTGCTGGCGTGTGCAGTATAACGTTTGTGTATCCTAAATCCCTCACATTCGGTGTAATTTTTTCTGCTGCTAATCAAGGTGACATTATTCTGTGGCTGCGTGTGCAGTATAACGTTTGTGTATCCTAAATCCCTCACATCCGGTGTAATTTTTCTACTGCTAATCAAGGTGACACTACCTGTGCTGCGTGTGCAGTATAACGTTTGTGTATTCTAAATATTTCTGACATTCGTTGTAATTTTTTCTGCTGCTAATCAAGGCGACATTACCTGTGCTGCGTGTGCAGTATAACGTTTGTGTATCCTAAATCCCTCACATTCGGTGTAATTTTTTCTGCCGCTAATCAAGGCGACATTACCTGTGCTGCGTGTGCAGTATAACGTTTGTGTATCCTAAATATTTCTGACATTCATTGTAATTTTTTCTGCTGCTAATCAAGGCGACATTACCTGCGCTGCGTCTGCTGTTTAAAGTTTGTATATCCTAAATACCTGACATCCGGTGTAATTTTTTCTGCTGCTAATTAAGGCAACATTACCTACCTACCTTAGGATGTATAACGTTTGAACATCCTAAATCCCTGTGACATTGGTAACAGTTAAATTGGTTATTCATTTTATTATTTAGTCTATTTCTCATGTTTCATTCAAAATAGAAACTAGCTCTTTGCCAAGAGAAAGCTAAGATGAAGACTTAATGGGTTTGTTCCTGTTGTTACACGTTAGGAGATAGGATAGGAGATAAAGATTACATGAGTGGAAGTCCTACTTCTACTAATCATGAGAACCTTGGAACATTTCGGAGCCCCTTGAAATGAACAGAGCAGCAGGTTGAGCCATTCCATTCACCTCTAAGGGATTTTAAGAGACAGCTGAGTAATTCTGGAACTCCCATAGAGATGAATGGAGATCGCATGTTCATTTAGAGGGACTCGATGCTGGTCTGGTCTAAGTATGACAACCTGAAGTCTCCAAGGGCTCATTTTTTTACTTCTTGTTTGTCACATTAAAAGAAATATATTTCTCTTTCTCTCTCAGAAAATTTGGATTCAGATCCACATTTTTTGTTTAGAATTGATTTGCTGATCTCTATTCACAACCCAGTTCAGGGATTCACACCATTATTCCACAACAGGATGTGGATCTGCCATCCTGAATCTTCTAGAATGGACAAGAACATGGCAGATAATTTAATGTTGATAAATGTAATGTTCCTAGACAGTTTTTGTTTTAATGCATATTAGAGATGAGCGAACCAGTCCAGGTTCTGTTCAAGTTTGCATAATTTTTCAGAATGTTTGGTTCAGACCGAATTTGTTTTGGGCTGAATCAGGTTGGTTCCAATTTCCATGAAAATGGGTATATATTAACCTTTAGTCTCTTAGGGCTATCTCTGTTATTTTTTTTAATTATTTTTTTGCTTTTTCTAACCCCCCACCCTAAGGTCTTGAACACAATGGCAGCAATAGTAAATGAGTAACACTGAAATACACAGCTAAGGATAAGTGCACATTTGACAGCATTAAAAAACAGCATGTTTAAAAACAGAGCTCCATGACATATGTTATGATTTTTCATATTTCATATTTATAAGCTTCCAAAAATTGATTGGGGCCAGATTGTGTTTAAACAAACACGGCGTTATGGGATTAAAAAAAATAATAATTAAGAACTGGATTATTGAGGGACCAAGCATCCAAACATGATGCCTTGACAGGGTAGAATGCCTGCCCATATGACACACACAAGTGTTAATTGTTAGAAGATAAAGTGGCTTGTTCTGAACAAGCCTAGGAAAATTTTTAAAAATCTTTTTAATTTGGAGCAGCAATATTAGTGGCGGCAAAAGCAGCATAGCATGGAACATAAAAGACAGGCAGGAAACAATATGATGGAGGCAACAGCAGCCTTATGGAAATAATATTCAGCAAATTGAAGAAAACAAAGTGGAATTTTATCCGAATTTCAGGAAAAATTTGATTCACCAAGAATCCAAATTTCTTGGCGCTTCGTGGTAACAAATCAATTTTTCCTGAAATGGTCGTAAAAAAACCCCCAAAACATACTCACTTCACCCATTTGATCATTGAGAGGCCATCGTGGCCATCTTGATCAGTGATGGTCACCACTCCAGTCATCACATCAGTGGACATCAAATGGATGAGGTGAGTATGTATTTTTCTATTTTAACCCCAATTAACCTCCTGATAGGCTGAATGTGACTCTCAGATGCCTTGATCAGAATTGAACACGGCATCTGAGGGGTTAAATGACGGGGATCACTGCCTGATGAGGATACTCAAAAAAAAAAAATAAACTCTTTATTAGATACTACATTAAAAAGTACACATGGGGCAGGTTCCCCTTTAGGTATCACAGGCATAGACCTATAGTGTCAGTGACCTGTGGTAAAAAACATACGTATGCCTCAAATACACAATGGTCACTACAACTAGGGTCCACTGAAAATATATAGTAAGGGGTGAAACTGGTATTAGACCTCAATCTTATGTGGTCTTCAACCACACCACTCAACTACGACTAAGACCACTAGACATCTGTATACAGTGGAAAAATAGCTCTCAGAATGCACTCAACGCATTTTATCAGGGATATCCTGAATCCTCAGGAGCATGGAGAGCACCAGTGCACAACCTAGGCACTGATAAAAGGATAACTATGTATAGGATAATGTGACCGCCGCTGATGGTGTGCAATCACTCAATAGACATAGATGTATAGTTAATGTGACCATCGCTGATGGTGTGCGGTCACTGAGTTAGAGATACAGAGATTATGTGCTGGGGAGTGCAGCCCTAACTGATGTACTGAGGCCGTGCATCCAGCTATGTTACGGCCATACCAGACCCGGACGCGTGGCCTCAGTACATCAGCTGAGCCTGCAACAGCTGCTCCAGGTGTCCACTGTGGAATGCATTTTGCCACACACGAGAATTGCAAGGAATGCTGTGGGTCAGCCACATCACCAGATGCCGTAGCAGACACGGCCCTGGCTGTTCTTAGGTAGGTACGCTACATGGCTTCTGCACTTTATTGCTGCCCTTGCTTCCACCACCCTCTGCTTCTGACTTTGCCTCCTCCTTAGCACCCTGATCCAGCTCCCAGGTTTTGTCCAACACACAGTCACCATCAGAGTCCTCACTCTCCCTGCCTCTTTTATCAGACTGTGAGATACAGTATTATGGTGGGCTTCTTGGCTCCTTCACTATTCCCTGCTCTGCATTTGCTCCAACTGCCAATGTTTTTCCAACAATTAAAACAAATACAGTACTTCATCCTTAGGGCAGCCCAAACTGTGACTGCTCTCACAAAATAGGAATGCTGTGACCCCTTACTCAATGGCTGGTTTCAGACTCAGAAGTCACCTCCATGTCAACCTGCAGCGACTAAGAGGATGAGTCAGCCATCCAGTCCAGAATCTCATTCTCTTTCTCTTCAATGATAATGCTGCGCCTTTCTTAAGCTAGCATGGACAACTGCCTACTTCTGGTCGGATAGCTTTAATGGCTGTGATTGGCATTATTGAAACAGTAGAGATCCGACGGCCATGTTTGCACTTCGCTCCAGCGCAATACATGTAAGGTGCTGGTAGCAAAGGGGTTAAAAATATTGAGATGTTCTGTCACAAAGGGTTAACTGTCTAGCTGCGTGAATAGTACTTTCACTTTGTGCTAGTCCTCTAATAAACCTTAACTCTGAATTACTATAAGGTTGTAAACACTAATTTAAGCTACAGTCTTATCAGTAAGATAAGAATTGAGCTATACGGAGTATGAATGAAGTCAGAGATCAGACTTAAGAAGCCATCAACTGCTTAAGATTTTTAATAAAGACCAATTGAATAAAAGTTAGCTCAAAATGGATATAATGCAATTTTTAAAAAATGCCCCAGTGTATATAGCCTTTGAAGACTGCCACCATTTGTATTGTAAGATACATGTATGCTATTTTCCCAAACTTAAATAAGAAAAAAATAAATTTAAAGTGCCTGGAGATGTATTAACATGGATTTCGGACTAGTATTTAAAGTTATCGCAAAAGCTACTTTCACACTAGCGTTTTTTCTGCATCCAGCAGGGTTAAGCAAAAAGGCTTCTGTTACTGATAATACAACCGCCTGCAACTGTTATGAACGAATCCGGTTGTATTATCTTTAACACTGCCAAGACGGATCTGTCATTAACTTAATTGAAAGTCAATGGGAGACAGATCCATTTTCTATTGTGCCAGATTGTGTCAGAGAAAATGGATCTGTTCCCATTGACTTGCTTTGGGGGTCATGATGGATCCGTCTTGCTCCGCATCCCAGGACGGAAAGCAAACTACAATATGCTGCGGTTTGCTCTCCGCTCTGGGAATGCAACTACAGATGAAGCAGCGCTGGCGCTCATACTGAATTTGTGTGTGCGCAGATCGATAACGCTTTACTTTCAGCAGCGAATTGCGATTTCTGAAGTAACTGGTGTAATGTGATATGTTAACCACCAGATGGCGCATGGAAATGCGCTTTTATAATGTAGTATTCAAGCGGGGGGTGGGCTGCTAATTTTCAGGATGGCGAGTGGTAACCCCACCCACACCCCACCCGGACCCCCGCTCCTCCCTGCCCCTCCACACACCCACAATTTAACAGGATGGCCGAGCGGGCAATAGATTGTCAGCTGTAACATACAGCTGACAATCTACTGTAACGGCCGACATCGGTGCAGGCAGTGATGCTGGCCGTTTAACCCCTTCCATGCCGCGGTCCCTACGGACCACGGCATGGAAGGGGTTAAACGGCAGTTATCACTGCCTGCACTGATGTCGGCCGTTACAGTTGATTGTCAGATTGCCCGCTCGGCCATCCTGTTAAATTGTGGGCGTGTGGAGGGGCGGGGAGGAGCGGGGGTCCTGTGGGGTCCGGATGGGGTAGGGGTGGGGTTACCGCTCGCCATCCTGAAAATCAGCAGCGCTTGCATACTACATTATAATAGCGCAGTTCCATCTAGTGGTTGGAAAACAACATTACACCAGTTACTTCAGAAATCGCAATTCGCTGCCAAGCAAACGCGAAAGCAGTGATCGGTATTGCTGCTACATCTGTAAATGGAATTGAATACATTTTAGGAGCATTCCGTTATGTTCAGTTCAGTTTTGTCCCCATTGACAATGAATGGGGAAAAAAACGGAAGCATTTTTTTTACCGGTATTGAGCCCCTATGACGGATCTCAATACTGGAAAACTTAAACGCTGGTGTGAAAGTAGCCATATACTGGTATAAACTGCTACCCTTTGTATTGTAAGGGTACTTTCACACTTGCATTTTAATATTCCGGTATTGAGCTCCATCATAGGGGCTCAATACTGGAATAAAACGCTTCAGTTTTGTCCCCATTCATTGTCAATGGGGACAAAACTGAACTGAAGAGAACAGAATGCTCCTAAATGCATTCCGTTCCGTCTCCAGACCGGAGAGCAAACCGCAACATTCTGCGGTTTGCTCTCCGGTCTGGGCATCCACACCAAGACGGATCCGGAATGACCCCCAATGCAAGTCAATGGGAACGGATCCGTCCTCCATTGACTTTCAATGGAGTTCATGACGGATCCGTCACCTTGCACTTCCTCTGGAGGTCCAGCAGGGGGCACTGTGCAGGCTGCTCTCTCAACTTCCTGTCGTTCCCGCTTCCCTCCTGCCGGCTGCTGCTTCTTTTGCATGCCCGCGACTTCCAGCATGACCTGTCAAAGCTCTGCAGAGGTGCCCAGTGTCAAGTGTCAGAAACAAGATGGTAAGTTACAGGACCTGACACCGGCCCCACACGTGCACCTGCGGCAGCACGGATCCGACAGGCCCCTTCACCCACCGGATCCATGCTGCCGCTAGTGTGAAAGTAGCCTAAGACACATTCATGTGCTATTTTCCCAAACTTAAAGAAAAAATAAATAAACTTGAAGTGTCTGCACATTTACCGACATGGATTAGGACTCATATTTCACGTTATCATTCAGAGCTATAATTGTCTGCCACCCTGTATATTGTAAGACATACTAATATGCTATTTTCCAACACTTAAACAAAACAAAAATATTAACTGTCTGGAGATGCCCTGACACAGATTTAGGACTAGTAGGTCACATTTTCGCTGAGTTTTTAAATACTATCTAGTCTGAATGGTAAAACACGTACAGTTTTGACTCATTCCAACCTCCAACCAACTCAGCTTGTTACAAACTGGTTCGCTCATATCTACTGCATATACATTATACAGAATAAAATTGGGGAAAACTGAACTAGAGAAGGACCTGGATAACCTGGCTACAGGTAAGCTAAGCAGCAGTACTCGCGGTCAGGCAGCAGCTGCAAAAGCAAATATGATTTTAAGGTGTACAGTATAAAAAGAGAAACCAATCCCAATGTAACATTAAATTTGTAAATGTAAATTCCTTCTAAGGCTTCATTCACACGTCCGTATGTGTTTTTCATTCCGTTTTTGCGGATCCACAATATGCGGATAACGTTCCGTATGTCATCCGTATTTCCGTTTTTTTGCGGATCCATTGTAACAATGCCTATCCTTGTCAGCAAAATGGACAAGAATAGCACAAGTTCTATCTTTTTTGCGGAACGGAAATATGGACAAAACGGAATGCACGGTGAGTACCTTCCGTTTTTTTGCGGACCCATTGAAATGAATGGTTCCGTATACGGTCCTAAAAAAAAAATGGAACGGACAAGGAAACAAAATACGGACGTGTGAATGAAGCCTAAGGGTGAGTTCACATCACTGTTTAGCTTTCCGTTTTTCTAATCGTCAGAAGAAGAGAGAGAGAAAGAAAGAAAGAAAAACCGGATCCAGTAAAAAAAATGATCCTGTTGCATCAGTTGTCATCCGTTTGAGATATTTCTGTCTGAAATCGTGTTTTTTTTTAGACAGAAACAAAAGTACTGCAAGCAGGAGTTTTTTTTTCCCATCTAAAAAATTGATCTCAAATGGAAATGGCTAAAATAGATGACAATAACTGATGCAACAGGATCCGTTTTTTGGGGGTGTTTTTTTTTCCGGATCAGAAGAATGGAAAGCTAAACGGTGATATGAACTCACCCTAAGATGTTTTATGCATTCCAAGGACTTTACAAAAGATATAGGCAACATTCATTGCATGTGGAGGAAAGGCAATTTAGACATCAATATAGGAAAGGATTCTTTACAGTAAGAGTAGTCAAACTATGGAATGCCCAACCTCAAGAGGTAGTAATGGCAGATACTGTGCCAGCATTTACAAAAGAGCAGGAAGCTTATTTGATAGCAAATGTGATTGAGGGTAATCTAGCAATGACTGATGGTTAAATTGGAAAGACCTGTGTCTTTTTCAACTTCCTTTTTCAACTTCAGAACATCGTTAATATACATTCTGGAATGATATAATCTTACCTTATTGAGTGACTTAAAAATTTCTTTACTATCAATTTGAAGAATGTTTCCCAGGATGGGCAAGGGTGTTGGCCCTGGTGGCATTTTACCTTTGCTCTTCCTTTTTCTGGCTTGTGATACGCTTAATAGGATGAAGACTATGCATGCTAGCAGTAGCAAAGTAGTTGCTCCTAAGAGTTCCATGTTGACAACGCTGTATTAAATCTGTCACTAGGTGTATCAGGACTATTTATACTTAGGATCCAAAAAGTGGGTGGTATTTGGCACACTTGATAACAAGTTATTTAACAGCCACCTAGATCTCTGGCAGGTGAATTGGTTATTTGTCTTGGATCCAATCCCACTGACTGAGAGACAAATGACAGGACTGTGACTCACTGGCCTATAATTACAAAGATTAAGACACGTTTAATTAACCAGTAAAATTCTGAAAATATGCAATTTGCAGAGGGATAAAAAACATCATATTTATTTCCCATTCCCATGGTAAAATGATGTTCATTAACTTTTATTTATAGATGATGAATTATGCTGAATCCCTGTCCTTTGTTATTTAATATATAGACTTAAAGGAATTTTCCAGGAGGATAATATTGGTGACCTATATATAGAATAGGTCATCAGTATCAGAATGACGGCGGTCCTCTACCCTGCACCCACATGAATTGTCTATTGCAGTTCTGGAAGTAAAGAATGTACGGAGCCTGAACACCACAGCGCTGTACACTGGTTAGTGGACACTTTCAGGTACTGCAGCTCAGCTCCTGTTCACTTGAATAAGAGCTGAATTGCAGTACCAATGTACAGAGCTGTGGTGCTCAGGCTCTATACGCTGTTTACGTCTAGAACTGTGCCTGTCACTAACAGCTATTTGGTGGGGATGCTGGCTGTGGGATCCCCACCAATCTAATATTTAGGACTTATTCTATGGATAGTATCAATATATTAGCAGCACAAAATACAAACTAGTCCAAAGGAGAACTGGCTTAGTTCCATGTAGCAACCAATTAGATCTCACCTTTCGTTTTCCAAAGGACCTCTGAAATATGGAGGATCTGGAATCTGATTGGTTGCTAAGGGCAGTTAAGCCAGTATCTCTGTCCACCAGTTTTGATAAATCTGCCACTATGTCAACCACAGCAAATGTTTTTTTTTTAATGTCCAAATGTATAGCAGGAGTTAATGATGGCTGATGAGTTAGGTTACTAAGCTAGAGCGCCTTACAGAACCATATTGCATTACATAAAACAAATAACATATGGCAAGGTAAATTAAATGAAAGTAAGGCTGTCCAAAAGCTTTAACTATTGATGTCGATCTCACATCCTCAGTCTCTTCTTCCTTACCTCTGCTCAATCCAAAAGTGGAGGTTCAGATACCAAAGGGAGGAGGACTACGGATACTTGTGTGTCACTGTACTATAGATCTTGTGCAGCTCCTTTCTT
>ONZH01030973.1:0-131717 GCA_900303285.1 Rhinella marina | reverse complement strand
GCACAGAGATTTTTGTAATGTAGCTGTATCAGTGAGAGCAAAAGGCCTTTTTTAATTACGTGACGTACAGAATGGGTCACCTGGGCAGAAAATACAGATTGTGCTTTGTATATAGGTGGATAAGTTAGAGCAAAATTACGTATTTTATTACTTACCGTGCAGTATGGAGCAATTACACTGAAACTATTAGATTAGGCAGACTTGGTCTGCTTAAGTGCAACCCAGACAAATGTCGCACAGAGATTTTTGTAATGTAGCTGTATCAGTGAGAGCAAAAGACCTGTTTTAATTACGTGACTTACAGAATGGGTCACCTGGACAGAAAATACGGATTGTGGTTTGTGGTGAGTGGACAGCTGAACTGTGACACACAGAATGGTTCCACACAGCTGTATGAAATGGATTTGTATCACTGAGATTAAAAAAAAAACACAATTTTTTTTTGTGTTCTTTTTTTTTTACGTGACATGCAGAATATATCAGAGAGCAAACTCAGCCCCTGCTGACTGTGGCTATATTGACTGCAACCCAGACAAATGTCGCACAGAGATTTTTCTAATGTAGCTGTATCAGTAAGAGCAAAAGACCTTTTTTAATTACGTGACGTACAGAATGGGTCACCTGGACAGAAAATACTGATTGTGGTTTGTGGTGACTGGACAGCTGAACTGTGACACACAGAATGGTTCCACTCAGCTATATGAAATGGATTTTTATCACTGAGATAAAACAACAAAAAAAATGTTTTTTTTTTTTGTTTTTTGTTTTTTTAACGTGACATGCAGAATATATCAGAGAGCAAACTCAGCCCCTGTTGACTGCGGCTATATTAAGTGCAACCCAGACAAATTTTGCACAGAGATTGTTCTAATGTAGCTGTATCAGTGAGAGTAAAAGACCTTTTTTAATTACGTGACGTACAGAATGGGTCACCTGGACAGAAAATACGGATTGTGGTTTTTGGTGACTGGACAGCTGAACTGTGACACACAGAATGGTTCCACACAGCTGTATGAAATGGATTTGTATCACTGAGATAAAACAATAAAAAAAAAAAATTGTTATATATGGTGATAGCTGCACTACTAGTGCCAGCCAGCCCAGCCAGGAGACATAAAAAAATGTCTTGTAGCACTTAGAAGGGCTGTTGGGTTCTTTTGAGATCACTCCTGCCTAACAGAGAACTAAATCCAGGCCGTAACACTCTCACTGAAACGCAGCAGATCTGTCCCTAACGACATCCAGGCAGCGACTGAGCCGAGCACCGCGGGCAGTCACTAGTATATTCCAGGGTCACCTGATCTGGCCAGCCAACCCCTGCTATCGACATGTAAGGGCCCCACGTGATGCTGGGTGTACCGCAGAGTCTCCTGGCTTGTGATTGGCTGAGTTTATAGGCGCCAAAAATTAAAAATGCGGGAGATGCCATTTCCTCGAGCATGGCGAGATACTCGTCCGAGCAGCGAGCACTTACGAGTACCCTAATACTCGAACGAGCACCAAGCTCGGACGAGCATGCTCGCTCATCTCTAGTGGCCAACCTTACAGACACAAAGAGCCAGAAAAAAAAAAGTATGACTGCCAGGAGCCACAAGCTATACATTTACACAAATATGCGTGCACACGACAGTATTACTGCAAATTGAGTTTTCAAACATTTAAAAGTGTATTTAAACCACCTTTCTTACCTGTAATGTAGACAACTTTAGTGAGGCTTCTGGCAATCTTTGTTTTTCACAATGTGTTTCAAATCTGGCTTGTAGTCAGTCGTTGCTACTCAAAGCAATTCACACCCTCATGCTCAGATGACCGCCCCATGTTCAGATGACACCCCATGCTCACATGACACCCTCATGCTCAGATGACTGCCTTATGCTCACATGACCGCCCATGCTCAGATGACACCCCATGCTCAGATGACCGCCCATGCTCAGATGACCGCCTTATGCTCACATGACCGCCCATGCTCAGATGACACCCCATGCTCAGATTACACCCTCATGCTCAGATGACACCCTCATGCTCAGATGATACCCACATGCTCAGATGACACCTGCATGCTCAGATGACCCCACCACCACTATGCTGAGATCATGTGTGTGTGTGGGGGGGGTTATTTGACATAGGGAAGATGTGAGCATGGGGTGTCTGATTTTTGGTGTTTTAAGTAAGCACTGGGAGGGCTTATTTTGTGGGTCAGAGGAGGATTTGGGGGTCTTATCTGAGCTCATACTATCCCCATGTCAGACCCCCATTAGACCCTCCCTAGCCTCAGATCAGTCCCCATCAGGCCCCCAGCCTCAGATCAGACCCCCAAAAGGCTCTCCCAGCCTCAGATTAGACCACCAGTAGGCCCCAGCCTCATATCAGACCCCCAAAGCCCCCAGCCTCAAATTAGACCACCAATAGGCCCACCAGCCTCATGTCAGACCCCCAATAGGCCCCAGCCTCATATCAGACCACCAATAGACCCCCAGCCTCATATCAGACCCTTAAAGCCCCCAGCCTCATATCAGACCACCAATAGGCCCCCCCAGCCCTCAAATTGGGATCCCCTATAAGCCCCTCTCAGCCTCAATCAGACCCCCAATAGGCCCCATGGCCTCATATTAGACCCCCAATAGGCCCCCCAGCCTCATATCAGTCCCCCAATAGGCCAGCAGCCTCAAATTAGACTTCTATCAGCTGCTGTGCTGTTCTTACCTTCCTGTGCCTCCCGCATGCTAATGACCGCTTCCATAATGGAAGCAGTTATTAACATTTTCTGGCAGAGGGCCGGGGCACACATGAAAAGGTCCTGCAAGCCGCAAATGAAGGTCCAAGGAGCCACATGCGGCTCGTGAGCCGCGGGTTGGCCACCCCTGTACTATGCGTTGTCATTTGCAGAGGCGCCGTAGTATAATTGCAAGTGAATGGAGCGAGCACTTGTCATTACATTGAACTTCCAAGATAATTCCTTCTTCTGAGGTTCCACAAACATTTGTTGTGAAGATCAGACTTTGATAGGTCCCTGTTCTTTACATAAAACAGGTCACTTACTCACACCTGATTGTCATCCCATTGAAAACACATGAATCCAATTTCAACTTAAAATTATTTGCTAATCCTAAAGGTCCACATACTTTTGCCACTCACAGGAATGTGATATTGGATTATTTTCCTCAATAAATAAATGACCGAGTCAAATATTTTTGAATAATTTATTTGGTTATTTTTATCTACTTTTAGGACTTGTGTGAAGATCTGATGTAGTTTTAGGTCAAAGCTATGCATAAATATAGAAAATTCTGAAGGGTTCACAAACTTTCAAGCACCACCGTATATTGGCTTCTTCTTTAAAAAGGCTATACTGACTGTATGTACCTCTTTGCAAAATGACATTATATTATGATGTACAGTATATCAAAATACAAGCTAAAATTGGCTTTCACCTGAAAGTATTTTCGGAAAAAAAATCTCAGTAATAAATGTCACACGTAGGAAATGGCATGGCTTGACTGCTGCTGACAGCTGCTTTCCCTCTTATTTGCTGAGATCAGATTTAACCCTTTACATGTCACTGTCAATGGTGACCATGTGATCTAAATACTTAAAGGTTCTTACTGTTAACTCCTAGAGTAACTGAAGTATTGCATTATATGTTACAAGTAATAAAGTAATTAAAGGAAGTCTGTCACCTCATTTTCATCAATGTAAGTAAAAGCACTGCCCCACCGAAGATTGCATACACATTCCAGACATACCTGTGTGCACTTTGTATTTGCATTACATGTCCAGGAAAAGCACTTTTATTCTGCTGGAAAACGGCTCCTAAGTGCCCAGCTCTGCTGTTGCAAGTACCCAAAACAAACCAGACTGAAGAGGGGAGGGCTGCTTTAGCTGCTCATATCTTCGGATTGGTAGCAGATAAAAAAATGGTTCTGACCTTTTTTAAAAGCTGGCATTCCAGCAATTACATCCACTATATCAGAAGATATACCTGTTAGAAATTGAGTCTGGAAAGGCAGCTGTTTTTACTTTCACTTTCAGCTGGGCACTTGGGAGCTGTTTTCCTGCAGAATGCTTTTTCTGAACATGGAATACATACACACAGTGCACACAGGTATGTCTGGGATGTGTCTGCAATCTTCTGTGGGGCAGTGCTGTTAGTTATATAGGTGAAAATGAGGTGAGGTCCCTTTAAAGTCTATTAGTGGAACAAAAAAACTAAAAGAAATGTAACAAATTATAATTATTAAACTTCTCTGGTCTTCTCCCCGCCACCCTGTACTGTGACCTGACTGTGCACAGTATCAGAGCGCGGCGGGGAGAAGACCAGGGAAGGTAAGTACAGCTGCTGCTGCGCTGTTCTTACCTTCCCGTGCCTCCCGCATGCTAATGACCGCATCCATAATGGAAGCGGTCATTAACATTTTCCTGCAGGGGGCCAGGGCCCACATGAAAAGGTCCTGTGAGCCACAAATGAAGGTCCAAGGAGCCACATGCAGCTCGTGAGCCGCGGGTTGGCCACCCCTGTACTACGTGTTATGTCATTTGCAGCGGCGGTGTAGTATAATTGCAAGTGAATGGAGCGAGTACTTGTCATTACATTGAACTTCCAAGATGAAGTGCAGTGTAATGAAGAGGAAGCGCCAACTCTTCAATCAGATCTGTTGGGGTGCCTGGTGTCAAACTCCTACCAATCAGATATTGATGATTAATCCTGAGGATAGGTCATTAAAATGCCTGCACAACCCCTTTTAACCCTTTCACGACCGGAGGTTTTTTCGGTTCTGCATTTTCGTTTTGCGCTCCCTGCCTTCAAACAGCCATAACTGTTTTATTTTTCTGTTCACATAGCTGTATGAGGGCTTGTTTTTTGCGGGACAAGTTGTACTTTCCAACTCCACCATTTAATATTACATATGGTGTAGTGGGAAGCGGGAAAAAAATTCCAAATGGGGTGAAATTGCAAGAAAACCGCTATTCCGCTACAGTTCTACGGGTTTCTTATTTACAGCGTTCGATGTGCATTAAAACTGACCAGTTACTTTCATTCTACTGGTCAGTACGAATCCGGCAATACCTAATATGTATAGTTTTTCCTGCGTTTAGATGGTGATAAATAATTAGAAAGTTGCCCTTTTTTTTTTTTTTTTTTTCCTTGTCATATCTTGACCCCTATAACTTTTTGGTATTTATGTGTACAGAGCTGTATGGGGGCTCATTTTTTGCGGGGCGGTCTGAAGTTTTTATTGATACCATTCTGGGGTGTGTATGACTTTTTGATCACTTTTTATTTAATTTTTTTTAGAAAAAAAAAGGGACAAAAAACTGCGAATCGCCATTTGGACGCTTTTTTCCGCCACACAATTCGCCGTATTGAAATTTTTTTTATATTTTAAAAGTACGGGCGTTTTCGGTCACGGTGATACCCATGATGTCTATATTTATTGTTATTTAGGTATTTATTTTTTACTTATACGGAAAGGGGGGTGATTTGAACTTTTATATCTTTTTTATTTTTTATATATTTTTTAACATTTTTTTTTAATTTTTCTGTGATTATTTTAAAGCTCAAATATCATCTGATCTATTGTGTTTTGTTTTTTTTCTTTATGAGCAATCATGGATTTACTAGATGCAGTTACTAGATTTAGATTTCATTGGATTTACTAGATGCAGCGTGGGCTTCCGGGTTCAGACGCATCCTGATGCCGTGATCACGTGTGATCACGGCATCAGAAGGCCCTGGAAGTCTCCGCAGACGGAGGTAAGATGCGGCAAGTCTCTGCTGTTAGAAACAGCAGAGACTTGCCGGCCATGACGCCCGCCGCACCCGCGAGCGGGCGTCATGTCCCCGCACCGCCCGCGCGCCATACATGTACGGCGGCGGTCGGGAAGGGGTTAAGTACAGTGGTTCATTAAATTTTGTGAACCCTTCATAATTTTCTATAATTCCTTCTTCTGAGGTTCCACAACATTCAACAAAATAAATACAAAACATGCTAGTAAGAGGCCCCCAGCTTTTAAATAAATGGTTATATGCTGAACAGGCCTGTCTCTGGTTGCAGCAATTTCAGGTTTAACAAACATATATGACACCCTTTGTGCTTATTTGAAAATACGGTACTATGGGGGAAAAAATAGGTCATTTTTAAATCCACTTAGGAAAATATAAAAAGAACATCTAGAAGGAGTTAAAATAAAAAAAAGCCTATTTTACAATATGACAATCCTGGAGAATGTTACCTGAAGTGATCAAAGTTCCAAGAACTTTACATGCAGATTCACCACAGACTTTATTTTGTCTGGCATCACTGTTGTTATTTTTTTCTGACAGCACCGTTTTTCATCTTCTCTCATACAGGACTGTTGATTGGGTGCTGTTGAAGTGTCCACTACGCCTGCTAGATAAAGGTGTGCACTGAACTGGCTTTGAAAAAGGTCAAATTGTGGGGCTTTGAGACGCTGGAAGGTCCATCTGTCAAATCTTGGAAACAGTTCGAAGAGTTGGCGTAAAAGAGTGGTGGAGAAACTCTGCTTGCAGCAAAATATGTCGCAAGATACGTTTAAAAAGTTGCAAACACAGTGCTGGGATAAATAAAAAAAATGTTTCAAGAAGGCTGCTCCCAACCTCACATCTCCTGCACTACACAATGATTGCCAGATCTCTGCCACATGTCTGGGACTGGATGGGGTGATGGATCTCTCATGCACAGAAGCCAACAGCCACCTTAGCTGAGCTACGGGTCCAAGTTGCAAGAGCTTGGAAAGACAAACCACAGGAGAATATCTGTATGACCATTACCATGCCATAGGGGCAGCCTTTATTGTAGCAAGAGGAGATGCTACCCAGTATTAATGTGACCCTGCCTCAACATATATACCCTGCTGTAGAACCCAAAATAAAGCATGCACCACCGTACTTGTGCGCTCATTGACCAAGCACCACTTTAGTTTATACTTTGTCAATTTCAGTTCAGTTGTCTTAAGTTTTCCAGATGTTCTTTTTTTCATTTTCCACTAGTGTATTTTCATATGGATGATGAAAAATGGTGAGACTAAGACAACACTGTATTCTGGCTGCAAAGGGACCAGAAAAAAAGACTGAGACGCTTTTAAAAGTATGCTTTGTAACTAAAACTGTATCTAGATCACACTAATTAGGATGGACATTTAACATAACCTTAGGGTACAAGCCAGAAAAAGAAGAGTGATAGGACAGAACCCACTTGAGGAAAAAAAAATAATATGTCTAATGTCTAATTACATGTCTCACTTTTATTGTTCCTCTGCAGCTTTTTCAGCTGTTGGCACAGCCTTGGGTAACAGTGTAACATAGCAGAAGGCATGATAATGTAACAAGCTGGTTAGCCTTTGCCGTGAAAACGCTGTACTTGAGGCTGGAGTCCATATTACAGTATACTGTGCATTTATATATATAGATTGAGATATACTGCTTTTTCTGGACTGCTCGGCTAGGAGGGAATAAAGGGCATAATTATAAAACTTTATGCCAAAGGCACCAAATTAGCTGGCCGCATTTATGGCACTATAATTTTGTATACAGAAACTAATGAATAGATGTAATGAAATTCAACTTTCTCTTGAACTTTGTTAGTGAGAAAAAATATGAAATTGTATCCTAAAGGAAAGAAAAGATAATAGCTATCTATCACTGGAAGACACTGATACTAAAATGTAACTGTAATTCGTTGTTAAAATACCGTATTTTTAGCCCAATAAGATGTACCTACCCGATAACATGGACTGTAGGTTTTAGAGGAAAAAAATAAGAAAATTAACAGAGCTCAGTTCAGAACCCCAATCAGACCCCAACATTAATCTGACCTCAGAACAGATACCCAATGTTAATAAGACTCCTAATCAGACTAGACCCCAATGTTAATAAGGCCCCTATTCGGACTTCCATATTAACCCTTTCGCGCCCAGAGGTTTTTTCGGTTATGCATTTTCGTTTTGTGCTCCCTGCCTTCAAACAGCCATAACTCTTTTATTTTTCTGTTCACATAGCTGTATGAGGGC
The DNA here is from genome assembly GCA_900303285.1 of Rhinella marina. Taxonomy (NCBI): domain Eukaryota; kingdom Metazoa; phylum Chordata; class Amphibia; order Anura; family Bufonidae; genus Rhinella; species Rhinella marina. The sequence goes on along the minus strand of ONZH01030973.1, from coordinate 123,689 downwards.
TTATTTTTTGCAGGACAAGTTGTACTTTCCAACGCCACCATTTAATATTGCATATGGTGTAGTGGGAAGCGGGAAAAAAATTCCAAACCGGGTGAAATTGCAAAGAAAACGCTATTCCGCTACAGTTCTACAGGTTTCTTATTTACAGCGTTCGATGTGCATTAAAACTGATCCACTACTTTCATTCTACTGGTCAGTACGAATCCGGAAATACCTAATATGTATAGTTTTTTCCTGCGTTTTCATAGTGATAAAATAATTAGAAAGTTGCCCTTTTTTTTTTTTTTCCTTGTCAAATCTTGACCCCTATAACTTTTTGGTATTTATGTGTAAAGAGCTGTATGGGGGCTCATTTTTTGCGAGACGATCTGAAGTTTTTATTGATACCATTATGGGGTGTGTATGACTTTTTGATCACTTTTTATTGAATTTTTTTTAGAAAAAAAAGTGACAAAAAACGGCAAATCGCCATTTGGACGCTTTTTTCCGCCACACAATTCGCCGTATTGGAATTTTTTTTTATTTTAAATCGTTTTCGGTCACGGTGATACCCATGATGTCTATATTTATTGTTATTTAGGCATTTATTTTTTAATTATACGGAAAGGGGGTTGATTTGAACTTTTATATCTTTTTTATTTTTTATATATTTTTTAACATTTTTTTAATTTTTTTTTACTATTTGAAAGGTCAAATATGGGCTGATATATTGTGGCTTTTTTTTTTTCTTTATGAGCAATCATGGATTTTATAGACTCAGAAATCCAAGAATTGCTCATTTCTTATCCTGGCCTGCCATCTAGTGGCCAGAATAAGAATTGCACTTTGAAAACTGTAATCCTCACCAGCGAGGATTACAGTTTTCATATGGTGTACAGACACCCCGATTGACCACACGGGGTGTCTGTACACCACCCGGAAGCGAATGCTTCCAGGTTAAGACGCAACTAGATGCCGTGATCACGTGTGATCACGGCATCTAGGCTCCCAGGAAGACGCCGCCGATGGCGGTAAGTAGCGGCAAGTCTCTGCTGTTAGAAACAGCAGAGACTTGCTGGCCATGACGCCCGCCGCACCCACGAGCGGGCGTCATGTGCCCGCATCGCCCCAGCGCCGTACATGTACGGCGCTGGGCGCGAAGGGGTTAAAGGGGTTGTCTGAGTTATTTTTTTGTTCTTTATATGTTTCTAACTTGTCAGGTATAACAACTTTCCCATATACTTTGTGTTTCTAAAGCTGCTGGTTTCTCAGAGTTGACTGAGGGTCACATGACCTGTGATGTCACCTTATCTCCCTGGTCTGTGATGTTTCGTGTACAAGCCTCAGAGTTCAGATAACAGTCTGTACACGAGACGTCACTGGCCACGCCCCCTTTCTTTGCCGGGCTGCTATCTGCTCTCTCCCTGGATTCCTTCAGATAAAACATTAACCCCTTCAGCCAGAACACACTGAGGGCTCAAGGCTTTACAACAAATAGTAGCTGCAGCAGTGAGAGGAGACAAATGCTGGGCAAGGAGCTATAGAGGAATTGCACAAGAACAGGTAGGGAGAATGTCCTGTGTGTATCAGCAGTGTCATTGTACAGCTGGGACTTGTAGTCCTACACAAACAACATGCTGCTGAGTATCCCAGCAGGCAGACATGTCACTCAGCACTTGTATTCACTGCCTTTGCAGAGAAGGGGGGAGGGGCAGAGATTGTTATTACTGCATGTAAACAAAGGCCAGAAGAGAACCAGGGAAATGAGGAAATATAGATTTTTTTTTGCCTAAAACTTGCTGAACTTAGTTATATATTGCTGCCCATCAGATTTACAGTGCTATATTTTTGTTTTCCATAACTTGGACAACCCCTTTAAGCCCCCATATTAATCAGACCTTAGATCAAAGGAAAAAAAAAAATAAAAATTTGCCTCTGCTTCCGACACCGCTCCTGAGACCCAGCTCCTGCTCTTCTTGTTCTTCCTGCCAAGTGCTGTGCTGTGATCTGACGTCGCACAGCATGAGGTCACAGAGTGCTGATGTCCCAGCACAGCATGAGAAGCTCTGCAGGAGAAGACCTTGAAGCGGTGAGTACAGAGTCTGGGAGCTCTGCGTTAACTGCTTCCCAGTGCTCCTGTACTAATGAGCGCTTCCATAATGGAAGCGCTCATTAGTATTCGCCTCATAAAATGCACTGATATATTCCCTCAACTTTGGAGGGAAAAAGTGCATCTTATAGGGCCAAAAATCATGTAAGTATAAAACTCATTGTACAGACCCAAAAAGTGCAGTTTTTGCCTCTTTAATTAGTTTTTGCATTTGCCTCCAGTACTGAAGAAGTCACCTTTTGATTTCATTGCTGAATCCAAACTACAGCAATCATATCCAGAAGCCAACTGTCATTGCTGGGTATACTGCCTATTAAAGAACACCCCATTTTAAGTGGTATTCTGGTAAGAATTTTCTTTAAAATGTTGCATCATAAATTGTTAAAGATTTTATAATCTCTACCCATTTCTCACCGTTCCAATGCTGCTTTGGTTCTGTATTTTGTGTTACAGCTCAACAAGTCAGAAATGCCAGCAATGGCCTACTCAGCCACTTGATGGTAACCCAGCTCAGCCAATGGTTGCATGAGTGGGCCTTTCCCTTCTAACATGTAGAGCTGGGACAGGACACCCAGAAAAACAGTTACTAGAACCAATTAAAGCATATTACTACTTACCTATTTACCTATTTTACTTTTTACTCTCTGCCTCCCAAAAGTCATAACTTTTACATTTTACATTCCGCTCACATTTCCATGCAAGGGCTTCTTTTTGTAATGGACAAGTTGTACTTTATAATGGCAGAAAGTTCCCAAAAGTTTGCCATGTCGACTAGCGATACTCTGGCTTGCTGACCCATCAATGAGTCTGGATGCTGGACTAAACAGCTAGACAGGAGATTTAAGTCAGGGACTTATGGCTTGTCAATGCCTATGATTCATTAATTCCTGGCTCCAGTTTGCTCTTTGTGCTCAGAACAGTGGTTCATTTCTGTAGCATCTTCCTGTGTATTGGTCTTGGGTTCTTTATAAATTAAAACCTTGTCTTCTCTTTTGGCTTCTACTGACTCCCCAGGATTAGATTCTGACTCTCTTGCTACTCCTTGCCATCTGATAGGTCTGTTACTTGTGACCTTGCACCTGTTTTCTGCTGCATTACTCAGCAGACAACCAGGGCTAGATTGGTACTGAAAAGCATCCCTGACACACAAATCCTACCAGCCCACATAGATTATCACAGCTCCCCCATATCACAAAATATAGTGGAGGAAATTGCGGCTTCCCTCAGGGCCTATTCACATGGCTGTATGTTATTTGTGGTCCTTAAACATGCGGATCAATTGTTTTTGCTTCCATTTTATATGTCCACAAAAAAGGAAAGTATGTTTCTGTATGCCTGCCATTTTTTGCGGATCCAATTTCAAAAGTGACATGAAAAAAAAGGTAAAATTAAAAAAGATGATCGTATAGGTGCCATTTTCTCTGGCTTTGACGACGCTGAGAGCTTTGTTTAAGACTTCTGCCTGGCATCTGCATCTGATATTATTTCTTGGTAGTCATTATGTCTAATGTGAAAGAGGTTCTCCTGTACTGGCTTATTTCTCAGTGAATCAGATGGCAGTCACCTATGCTGTCTGAAGAACCGGGAAGAGGCAATGGTTTCATCCCACTGTCTCCCAGTGGCTCAGGAAGGGCTATTTTCACACTTTGTACATCAACTTGCGTTAGCACCCTGACAAATTCCAGGTTTACTGCTATATGTCGGTGGGCACATTTGTTATTTTCCTGGTGTCTCTACATTCTGGCCTTACTTTCCAGGACACAAAGTTAGGTGCAGCATTTCTGCTGAAGAAAGCCTTCTTGCCACGTTGAGGTGAGATTAGTTGTCAGTATTTGGAATGAAAAGCAAATTTACAGAATGTAAAGTTCCCTTTTCATAGGTTCTAGGATTATCTGTCACACATGTGAACTTATTTGGCAGCGACTCAGAGATGCAGTGTTGACCCAAACCAAGGCGTAAGATTGGCTGAGAATCGCTAAGGGTTTTTATCGATCAGCGTAGTTTCCACACTGCACAGGGGCATTGAATGACAAACACATACATGTTAAAAAGCTGCCTTACTATTTTTCTGTAGTGCTGTTGACCTTGGTTGACAGATTCATTATTGTTGATATTGGGGCCTATAGAAGCATAGCAGACGCCTGCATCTTCTGTATATCCAGAATGGGTGAACGATAGTGATGATTGAGCACCCCAATGTTCGGGTGCTCGGGCGCTCTGGCCGAACACTAGGTGGTGCTCGAGTGCTTGGTTGAACACCCGAGTATAACAGAAGTCAATGGGAGAAGACCAGGCACCCCCTGCTCTGCAGAGGGGGGGGGGGTGTCTGGTTTATAGGGAAACATGAGAAATGGTGGAAACACCACAGAAATGGTTAGGGAACAGCATGGGGAGGGTGTGTGGTTCATAGGAAAAGGTCAGAACTCCTCTTTCACTCCTTTCACTCGTAAAAGTACATTAATTAACTGAATTCGTACGCATTAGCGCACAATGCATAGCATTAGCATACAAATTCGTACACATTAGCGTACAATGCGTAGTATTAGCATACAAATTCGTACGCATTAGGTTTGTGCCAGATATAATAGCCCTTAAAAGGGCTTTTGGGTCTTTTCTGAGCGATTTCTATCCCTGCTTAGCATGCTTCTCTCCCTACAGTGTATGTCCCTCCTTGCTGCAGCAGCGCTTGTGGCGTTAATGGCAGGCCACCTAGCGCTATTTTCAACACCTTAAAAGTCCTCAAATATAAAAAAAAATAAAATTTGTGCCAGATATAATAGTCCTTAAAAGGGCTTTTGGGTCTTTTCAGAGCGTTTTCTATCCCTGCCTAGCGTGCTTCCCTCCCTACGCTCTCTGTCCCTCCTTGCAGCAGCTCTCCCTGGCTCGGTATGAGCCGGTCACATGTCACCGGGTGCTTTATAGCACCCGATGACGCGTTCCCGGCTAGCCAATCAGTGTAATGCCAGTAGCTAAGATGGCTACTGGCATTACAGTGAATGTAGGCGAGTTCATACGCTGGAAACCTGGGACCCTAACTGTCCCTGAAGGACCCTGAAGCCAGTGACAGTAATGAGACAAACTGTTCCTCCACCAACCTGGACGAACAGTAGTCTCCACTCAGGCCCCAAACACCAAAACACTGGGAAGATATACACAAATAAACTAAAGAGAAAGAAGACACTTAGCTTTCCTGAAGATTATGGCAGCAATTGGATCTCCACAGAGAAACACACACAAAACGACCACAGACACCACAGAAAATATAAACCGCACAGCATGGTGAGAGAACCAACACTAAATAGACAAAGATAATTACAAAGATACCTACACCTGAAGGGGGAGGGTGTGGTGAATGTCAGCAACAACAAAACAATCAAAGGAGAACCTGTCAGCTTAACCCATGGGTTGCCAATCTGACAGACCTCCTGATACCTGTCACAGCAATGTCCGTGACAGTACCTCCCCTTCTACAGGTGGCCTCCGGACACCCAGGACAAACTTTATCCGGATGAGACCGGTAAAAAGCTTTCACCAAGGGACTGGCATTCACGTCAGATGCCGGTACCCACGTCCTGTCCTCTGGTCCATAATCCTTCCAGTGAACAAGATACTGAAGAGATCTACGGAGAACTCGAGAGTCAATAATCTTGGCGATTTGGAATTCCAAACTGCCGTCCACCATGACAGGCGTGAGTGGTCAAGGAGATGGCTCCAATGGTTCAACATATCTCTTCAACAAAGATCTGTGAAACACATTATGAATTTTCAGGGCCTGAGGAAGTTCGAGACGAAATGCTACAGGATTAATGATAGCAGTAATCTTATATGGACCAATAAATCTTGGACCCAACTTCCAAGATGGAACTTTCAACTTAATGTTTCTTGTGGACAGCCACACAGAATCACCCACTCTTAGGTCCAGACCATTCATACTTTCCTAAGTTATTTAGAATTTTCCGCCATATAGATGACAATGATGACGAAAAACGTTCTTCCTCAGGGATACCAGAAGTATCTGAACCAGAAAATGTGCAAAACTGTGGGTGAAACCCATATGCTCCAAAAAATGGCGACTTGCCAGTGGACTCCTGTCTATGATTGTTTATGGCAAACTCCGCCAGAGACAAAAACGGGGACCACTCCTCCTGATTCTCAGAGACAAAACATCTCAAGTAAGTCTCCAGACTCTGATTAGTACGCTCCATATGTCCGTTCGACTGAGGATGAAAAGCCGAAGAGAAGGACAGTTGTACCCCCAGACGAGTACAGAATGCCCTCGAGAATCTGGATACGAACTGAGTCCCATGATCCGAGACCATGTCAGTGGGAATGCCATAAAGTCTCACAATATTGTCAACAAACACTTGTGCAAGTGTTTTAGCATTAGATAGGCTAGGTAAAGCAACAAAGTGTGCCATCTTACTAAAGTGATCAACTACCACCAGAATAACAGTCTTTCTAGACGAATTAGGCAAGTCAGTGATAAACAAGTGAGTCCATGGTCTGGACGGGATGGGCAATGGAAGTAGGGGTCCAGAAGGTCAAGTATGTGTCACCTTAGCGCGTGCACAGACACTACAGGCCGACGCATAGTCCTCAACACACTTACGTAGGCCTGGCCACCGAAATCTACGAGAGATGAGTTCGACAGTGGATTTACTCCCAGGGTGTCCCGCAAGCACTGTACAATGATGTTCCTCAAGCACCTTATAACGCCATATAGATGGAACTAACAATTTCCCGGTGGGCAAGACTCCGGTGCGTCTCCCTGGGCCTCTAATACTTTAGCCTCAAGATCAGGATAAAGAGCGGATATCACCACCCCTTCTGGCAAAATAGGACTTGGATCTTCAAAATCACCACCTCCGGGAAAACTACGTGACAAGGCATCCGCCTTGACATTCTTAATCCCAGGACGATACGTGACAATGAAATTGAATCTGGTGAAGAACAAAGACCATCCGGGCCTGCCTCGGGTTAAGTCGTTTAGCCGACTCCAGGTAAGCCAGATTTTTTTTGATCAGTGAATACCGTGATAGGGTGAATTGCCCCTTCCAAACAATGACGCCATTCTTGACGCCATTCTTCAAAAGCCAACTTAATGGCCAGTAACTCTGTTACCCACGTCGTAATTTCTCTCCGCAGCAGAGAGTTTTTTCGAGAAAAAGGCACATGGGCACCATTTACCTGGTGACGGACCCTGTGACAAAACTGCTCCTGCTCCTGCTCCTAGAAGCGGGAAGTGTCTTAGTACTTAACGCAGAAAAAGATGTATTACGACAATTGTCAACACAATAATCATCCCAATCCAGAATCTGTCTATTATGCCAATCGTTGGTTGGATTGTGTTTTCTTAACCATGGTAAACCCAATACCACAGGAGCAGGAAGACCTTCCAACACAAAACACGAAATTAGTTCCTGATGAAATTCACCCACTCTTAATCTGATATCATGCACCATCTGAGACAAACATATCTAAAAAAGAGGTGCAGAATCAATAGCAAACACAGAAATCTTCTTCTCTAATGCACTCGGAGATAATCCATGCATATGGACAAACTGACCATCGATCAGGTTCTCCCCTGCCCCGCTGTCGATAAACACTTCAATTCTCACAACCTTTGACTCTAGCGCCACCTCGGCAGTCAGGAGAAAACGGGTGCTACAGGATGAAAACAAATGCACATTTTCTGTCTCACCACCCACCCCTTCAAGAGTGAGATGGGAATTTAATGCCCCCTTTCCTTTTTTCTCTTTTAGAGACTGAATGCATGGACATGCGTTGATAAAGTGACCTTTCTGTCCGAAGAAAAAACACACTCCCTTTTTATTCCCAGAATGCTTTAATGTGGAAGCAGGAGTAGCCTCCCCTAACTACATGGGTTCGTCCCCAGACATCAACCCAGGAGTATCTTCACCCAAAGTGTCATAGGAAGACAATACTCTATGTGATAGTACGTCCTGAGAGCGGGGGCCCCTAGATCTCTCTCTCAGGCATCTATCCATGCGTACAGCAAGAGTCATAGCGGCTTCCAAAGACACTGGAGTTTCATGAAAGGCCAAAGCGTCCTTCAGCCTTTCAGATAATCCTTGACAAATCTGACTACGGAGAGCCGGATCATTCCATTCGGTATCCGTAGCCCGCCTCCGAAACTCAGAGCAATAGATTTCAACAGAGCGCTCTCCCTGATGGAGGTCTTGGTTTCAGCCAGGGAGATGCGATCCTGGTCATCATAGATCAGCCCCAATGCCTTGAAAAATTCATCTACCGACTGGAGAGACTGCGATCCGGTCAGCAGAGAAAAGGCCCATGACTGTGCATCCCCCTTAAGCAACGAGATCACCACACCAACTCTCTGTTCCTCATTACCAGAAGAATGATTACGCAGCCTAAAGTACAATTTGCACGCCTCCCTGAACAAAATGAAGTTATCACGTCCCCCAGAGAATCAGGGAGAGCGGCTTTAGGCTCCAGACAGGCCTGGCAACCACCCCCCCGAGACCAACATCCTGTGGTCTCTGAATCTGGGTGACGGTCGAGCGGAGGTCAGCTACCTCCAAAAAGAGACCCTGTAGCTGTCCTGCCAGTGCAGTAATTGGGTCCATGTCTGCACAAAAATGGACAAAATGACGATTTTGGGCGGTTTATAATGTCACACTCTGGTGAGGGGGGAATATCCCACACCAAGTGCAGGAGGAAGAGGGGGGGAAGAAAATGGGATTAGGCCTGGAAGAGTAAAGGCAGATGATCACCTCCTATACAAACCCAGACTCCAGTCCTGCCCTTCTAACAGTATGAATAGGCCTAGAATGTAGGCGAGTTCATATGCTGGAAACCTGGGACCCTAACTGTCCCTTAAGGACCCTGAAGCCAGTGACAGTAATGAGACAAACCGTTCCTCCTCCAACCTGGACGAATAGTAGTCTCCCCTCAGGCCCCAAACACCAAAACACTGGGAAGATATACACAAATAAACGAAAGAGAAGGAAGACACTTAGCTTTCCTGAAGATTGTGGCAGCAATGGGATCTCACCAGAGAAACACACACCAAACGACCACAGACACCACAGAAAATATAAACCGCAAAGTATGGTGAGAGAACAACACTAAATAGATGTTACAAGTGGGCTTGCGTCTGGTATCAGACGTTCTGCGCGGCTTTCAAGAGTGACATAATTTGACATGCTTTTCCTTTAGTTTAGTTGCTGTTTACCACACCTCTTCCCCTTAGCTGTTGAGGCTGTGGTAATTGTCTTTCCTCTATTTATTCCTTCTTCTCCCAGGATTCACTGCGGTTTATACTTTCTGCCTACTTTGTAGTGTGTGGTGTGGATCTCGGCTGAGATCCGGTTGCTGCGATATCTGCTTTAAAATAAGTGACATTTTCCCTTTTGTGGTTTTCCTTCTTGAGTCTCCTGTTCGTCCTTACTCTTGGAGGAATGGGTTGACTCTTTCCTGTGTCACTAGCTGCAGGGTTCTTTAGGGTGAATTTATTATTAGGTTCCTGTGTATGAACTCTCCTACAACTAAGGCTTGTTCATACTGGTAGTCAGTCAGGGCCTAGTTTCAGGGTTCCCTGCAGGAGGTGACCGTTTCCCTGGTTTTGGTCTTTTTCCTTCCCTCGTACGCTCGGTGTGGTTATTCCCTCCACACCAGAGCGTGACAATAGACAAAGATAATTACAAAGATACCTACACCTGAAGGGGGAGGGTGTGGTGAATGTCAGCAACAACAAAACAATCAAAGGAGAACCTGTCAGCTTAACCCATTAGTTGCCAATCTGACAGACCTCCTGATACCTGTCACAGGAATGTCTGTGACACACTTCTAGCCATGCTTTCACCTTCTCCTTCACTTATCTCTTTTTCTATCCATTTCCTTTCTTTCTACTGGAACCCTCACAATTTATCCACCCAGTCTTGGGCATTTCCCCCTTTTTATCACCTCCTTTATACCTTCCACTACCCATCCTCCCTTAAGATCTATAGCACTCACTTCCTGGGACTGACTTCAGTTCCCCCACCTGAGTGTTTTTGCCATTACTTAAGTTTCCTCACAAAAATCAATAGCATTCACTCCCTGTGAGTCTGGCTTTATCTCAGCTCAGCCACCTGAGTCCTTCTGCTATTTTGTGAGCCCATGATCCCCTCCTGATAGGATAGCTACGCCTTCTCAATTTTCCTAGGGACCTCCCTGCCCCTTTTGGAGGACTGGATTCATTAACACTGGACTATATGGCTCACAACGGAACTCCTTTTCTCTGATTCAGAGACACCACCGCCAAGAGAGTCCCGAGATGAGGTCAACCACACCACCACTCTCAGCCCACCATGAATATTCACAAAAAGATACCACTGTCCCGCACAGCCACCGATTGATCACATATGCATAGATCTATGCTGATTGTCTGTTTCACATAGTAATTACAGGGTTTATCTATCTCAGGACATATGCATATGTTTATGAGCATTATGTATTATCACTCAATCACATACTCCATGGCAGATACAGGGTTCTGTGTTCACTCCACATGTACCATCTCTCACAGCAGTCTCACACTCCCTTGAATCCTGTCCATCTCTCACTCCTGGCTGTTTGTGCCTCACTGGGTCACAAATCAGTCTCGCAAGAGCGCTATCCCGACTCATGGACGGGGGTCGATACCCATCAATTCTGCAAGGATCAACTTCTGATCTGATTTTAGTGGACCCATATATCAGGGGCTGGAGGGAAAACCTCGGACATGCCGTTTGGTGTTATCTCGGTATTTATTTTGGGTCCACGTATTGGAATCACAACAGAAGTGTTCCTGTCATTCACTCTCCTTTCACACTCATAGCCTACTGTATCGATAGGAACAAACATGACAAACAACTCGAGAACAGACTAATAAACCTCGACAAGTCCTCAGAGATTCCCCATTTCCCACCCGGACTGAAAAGAAAACTCACCTAGAGAGGGAAGGAGAGAGATCAGTAAGAAAAAGGCTTACTCACTGCAGTTTTTATGTCTCTCCTTTCCTCTCGGGAGCTCCCTTCTTATTTTAGTCAAGGCAGGCATGATGGGGATCACGGACAAGCCCCCAATTACTGTTAGAGTAGCTTCCTCTAATAAAAAAGAAGTTTTCAAGGTTCCCCTTCATCAGTGTTTATTTATACACAAAGACACAAACACAAAACCAATCAGATGTTTATGATATAGAGCACTGGCCAATCAGATTATAGATAACAGGGCATGATAGCCTCATGTCAGGACAGAGCAGTTTATGGTGGAATGTGTGGACAAGGTCTGCCTAACCTTAGCCCTTGGCAACCGAAACAAGTCTTGTAGCCCACCGACTCCTCCCTCCCACACTTTATATTTGAATGTCCTTCAAGTTTGGAAAAGTTTGTCTAAAGACAAGTTGGAGTCGGTTACGTTAACAAAGGGTTCTGTCCATGTCATTGCCTAGTGACCAATTAACATTCCTCAACGTAGCTTTCTCCAAGTCACTTGTGAGCTTCTGCAGACACATGATTTCAGCATCAGGACAAGATTTTCAGTCCCGATCACATGACATACCCTCAATCTATCATGTCCATACTCCAGAGGCATTTCTTTTTCAAGGGTTATGCCATGAGTAATGTAAAAAAATGAAAACCAGTTATTAGCTGGTACATGACAATCTCTTTGTAACAAAGCTAGAATCAGCATTGTACCTCACATGGATCCAAATATCTCCCCATTCATTGCTGCAATTGTTTTGCTAGATTTATTTAAGACTGGTAGCTCGGGGGGGGGGGGGGGTCCTTTCTGTTGTAGCTCTTAGGTGGATGGAGAGAAAAGGGAAAGCAGAAACAGCAGGTGGCGCTATACAGATACATTTTATTGAATAACTATGTGGCTATACTAAAATTTTAATCACATACAATTACAAAAGTATTCAGATCCAGGTCCCGGTTTAAAAAATCTAGAATGGGACACTCCCTTTAATTAAATATTTGCAGAAATGAATAAACACACTGAAGTCTGAAGCAAAATGCCAAGCTGATAGACAAAGCTGTAATCAGCACTATATAGATTTAACTTATACATCCAGTCTGAGTTAGATAAACTGTGGAGGAGATGCAAATTTGTAAATCTTTCATGTTTATTGTATAATAAAAATCAATTCTGCAACAGATGTTGTAAGCAACTGTCATGTAATTGTCGCTGGATTGGGTTATATTATTTTTTATTTAACAGCTGCTTAAATTTCTCTTTTTTTAAACTTAAAATGGTTCAGATCACAAATTATACCTGTGTGTCATTTTAAGCTAATATTAAAATGAACCAAGTAACCATCTGTGTTCTAGCACATTTTATTTTTGTATGGTTTAACATCAGTTTGCCTTAAGTGCTGGTTCAATTCTGATAACTGCATAATTATTCTATCTTATGATTTATTCCAGCCTTGGCTTCTATCCAAACAGAATATGTTTTAGTAACATCTTAGTGGTTATAAAATGTGTTATTGTAGTTTCTTTAGGAAATATAAAGAAAAGCTTACACACACATACATACACACACACATAAACACACATATTAACCAGGGTTGTAATACCGAGAAATTCCATGACTTTTTTTCTGTTGTGATTTCATTGCATCTTGGAAATATGTTCACATCATCACTTCCATTGACATTCTGTATATGCCATAACATATACATTAAATGGATGTTTCCATATAGTTTTTGGAATAGCAGTCTACCAAGCAATTCCATGCAGTTTTTTTGCAGCATACTGATGTATTTGCCAGATGGAAGACAAAGTACACTGTTTTGGCCTCTGTCCAGCTAATTCAAACCTATGGACACATTTAGCTTATATGTCAGAAGCTTTCCCGGCATACATTCTAAATGGACATCACAAACCTTAAGCGAACATACTGTACAGTAGACTTTGCATGCTGTATTGGCGAAGTATGGCTATGGTGTGGATCTTTGCTCCATATCACCATCCTGTGTGTCATATAAACTAATTGGGCATCTGTTTCTCTCAGACAGCTCATACCTTTAAAAGAGTCCACTTTCACACGGTCAGAATTTGGGTCTTAGTATTTGTTAAAACTAGGACTGGGTCCAAAATACAGCAAAATCTTTGCATTATACTTTTCCTCTGTAGGTTCCACTCCTGGTTTTGGCTTACGAGTACTGGAGAAAAATACTGACCAAATATTGACACGTGGAAGTGGACTTTCTATTTCTCCAGTGCCTATTTCTCCAGTTCTCCAGCTATTTTGTTTTTCAGTCTTAGTAAAAAATCTGCATGCCCTTTCATAAATTTGTTGTATCTAGAGATGAGCGAATCATCCAAAATTTGCTTCGCCGAATATTTGTCGAATTTTTCACAAGATTCGAATGAATACGAATCTATTCGACGAAGCTGCGTACAAATTATACGTTATTATGTCGTGTTTTGTGAACATTTGCACACTAATAACGAACGTACACTTGTTAAAGGTACGCAACTTATGTGAACACGTACGCATGAGCGTACAAAAGTGCGTACGAATCCTTATCGTACTATTGTTTTTTCCAGTTCTGAGGGGGCGTATCTTCACCTTCCCGCTCTTGCGGGGCGGAACGTAATTTTCCTGCCGTACGCAGAATGTGTAAATTTACTTACGTTTCATATGTATCTTACATATAGTTAGCGGTCAAATTTTTGCATACATTTACGAAAAATACGAAGCGAATCCGACAAAATTCGGATTCGCTTCGGAGAAGAAAATTTCCAAGATTCGATACGAATCTACGAAACGGCGAATAGATTCGCTCATCTTTAGTTGTATCTTATGTTGTGTGCCAAAAAGTGAAATCTGTTTCAGCTATGAGCTGGTGTAGACTTCTGCTATAATTTACACCAGTTTCCTGGGATAAATTGATGCATCACCGAGTCCTGCGAGATGGATGGACTTCTCCAGGGGACTGTTCCTGGTGGGCATGTGGCAGTGGTGGCTTGAATATTTCTACATATGGGTGTTATGATGGAGATGGATGATTTACAATTTCTACAATTGTAAGACCAAATAACATCAATAAATAATAACAATGGATTTTAATCTGTTCCCTTACGGACGTTCTTATCTACTTATATATATGTTAACAAGCTGTCTTTCATAACACAAAACCTTAGTATTGTAGAGGGAATGTAGGGACAGAACATATCTTTCACGGCCCACTGGATCAATGTTTTTTGTGGTGAGGCAGCCCCCCAATAACAAGATCAGGTCCTTTTGACACCTCCAGATTTCTAGACCCTCAAAGCAAAATGGGGAGAATGCCCGAAAGGAAGGCCAAATTTCTTTGTTACCAGGAAACACTTTTCAGCAAGCAGCCACCTGCTACCAGCATTTCTAAAAGGCAGGCCCCTCTCCACCCTCTGCACGGTCACCCACCTCCTGCCCTCTCCTGCCAGGAGTAGCAGAAGCCACAGCAGCCAGTTCAGTATCCTCAATATGATGGAACTCCAATGTCATCTTGGACAGGGTTTCCAGTGTGGCAGGGGGCGTGGTGAGACCCAAATGCACCAAGTTGTCCTTCGCCAGTGTCCAAAACATCACTTTTGTCAAAATGAACCAGACATGGACATTTTACATCCCTCAGGCTAGGGACAATGAACATATCTGGCCTTGCTAATGGTGCTTGCCTACCATCATGTTTCGTATGGCTGCTGCTGTCATCATGCCACTGTTTCTGTCAGCCTGCCAACATATGGCTGCTGCTGCCACTGCCGCAGCTGCTACTTCTCACTGCTTATTCCCTCTTGCCACGACTATTAAGGCTATGTATCCACCACTACTACTACTACTACTATTACTACTACCCATAAACAGACGGTCTACTGCCTTGAATGTTTCATGATATGCTGGTACTGTTGTCACTACTGTTGCAGCCACATGGCACTATTACCTTATTCTTTCCACACTGTACTCCTGCTGCTCTAAATTAAAAGGGAGAATTTTTCTAGGCTCATTTAGAACTAGCCTCTTTTTCTTCTGACAATTATCACTTGTGCATGTATAAATACAGGCAAGCATTCTGACCCCGATAAGGAAAAATTTTTGGAAGCTTCGAAATATGAAAAATCATAACACGCAACAGCATAGTGTGTTTTTAAACAAGATGTTTGTTAGCGCAAACATGCATTTACTCACTGAATTACACTGACAGCATTATGTCAGTATAATTCAATAGATTCCCGGCCTCTCAAAGACATACAGCATTATAAATCACTGAAATGCCATGTGATCCTGTCAGTGGAGCAGAGTTCAGAATAGGAAATCACACTGACACATACAGAGAGTTTCTCGCACAGCTTGTCTGTGTCTGGTCTGAGGATGAGTTGTTTTGGTGCAATTTCTGGGTACACATGACATTTTGATCACTTTTAGTTCCATTTTTTTGGAGGCAAGGTGGCCAAATAATAGCAATTCAGTCAATGTTTTTTCGTTTTATAGGGCTCATTATGAGAGGTATATAATATGATAATTTCAGTCCACAGCTTCATACAATGATGAAAATATCAAACTTCTATAGCTTTTTTATAGCTTGCTATTTTTGCATCATAAAGTCACTTTTTAACTAAAAATCTTTTGTATTTTGCAAAGCGATATTCTAAGACTCATAACGTTTATATATTTCTGTTAAGTCAGCTGTCTGAGGTCTTGTTTTTGCTGGACAGGCTCAAGTTTTTAGGGTAAATAAAACTTTTTACATAATTTTTGGAAGTTTACGCAAACAAAAACAGCAATCCCAGCATTGTTTTTTTCCCCTTTTTTAACCCTTAGGATACCAGCGCCGTACATGTACGGCGCTGGAAGCCAGGACAAAAATCCCAGCGCCGTACAACTACGGCGCTCTGATCGGGCGGGCACAGGAGCTGCGCCCGCCCGATCAGCTACAGGGGTCCGGCAGAGGCCGACAGCCGGACCCCTGCTGTATGCACTGGCATCGGTGAAAAATAATGCTGGTGCATTAACCCTCGCACTGCCACGGTCAGCGCTGACCGCGACACGTGCGGGTATACTGTCAGGTTGCGATCCCCATTGGGTCCCCACGCTGCTGTGACGGGGACCCGATGGCAGAGAAGGCAGCCCGATGCCTTCCTTAGACATCGGGCTGCCTTCTATGGTAGCCTGTGAGATCTAACCCCCTGGATCTCACAGGCAGCAGGCTGTAAGTGTATTATAATGCCTAATACACTTACAGCCAATGCACTACAATACAGAAGTATTGTAATGCATTGTGCAGGGGATCAGACCCCCAAAAGTTAAAGTCCCAGACTGGGACAAAAAATAAAGTAAAAAAAAAAAGAAGTTAAAAAAATAAAGTTTAGCAAAAAAAAAAAAAAAAAAAAGTTTCAAGAAAAAAAAAGTCATTTTCCCAAATAAAGTTAAAAAAAATTGTAAAAAATAAAGAAAAAAAGAAAAGTAGACATATTAGGTATCACCGCGTCCGGCTCTATAAAAATATCACATGACCCTACCTAAGACAATCGCCCAAAAAATAAAAAAAATATAGCCCTCAGAAAATGGCAACACACAAAAAAAAAGATTTTATTCTGTTCAAAAATGCATCTAATGTGTAAAATTTAACAAAAATAAAAATGTTAGACATATTGGGTATCGCCGCGTCCATAACAAACTGCTCTATAAAAATATCACATGATTTGCCCCTTCGGGTGAATTCTGTAAAAAAAAAATTAAAAAAACTATGCCAAAACAGCCATTTTTTTTCCCTCTTTCCTCACAAAAAGTGTAATAGCAGGCGATCAAAAAGGCGTATTTACACCAAAATGGTACCAATCAAACCGTCATCTTGTTCCACAAAAAATTAGACCCTACCTAAGACAATCGCCCAAAAAATAAAAAAAAATATGGCTCTCTGAAAATGGCAACACAAAAAAAAAAGATTTTATTCTGTTCAAAAATGCATCTAATGTGTAAAACTTAACAAAAATAAAAATGTTAGACATATTGGGTATCGCCACGTCCGTAACAACCTGCTCTATAAAAATATCACATGATTTGCCCCTTCGGGTGAATGCTGTAAAAAGAATGTTTTAAAAACTATGCCAAAACAGCTATTTTTTTCACCTTGACTCACAAAAAATGTAATACCAAGCGATCAAAAAGGCATATTTACCCCAAAATGGTACCAATGAAACAGTCATCTCATTCCGCAAAAAATGAGACCCCACATAAGACAATAACTCAAAAAAATAAAAATCAATGGCTCCCACAAACCAATCCATCAAAATCTGTGCTGTAAAATCCATATGTGCCCCCACAGCAGTTTACCACCACATATGGGGTGTTACAGTATTCAGGAGAAAATGGGGAACAAATTTTGGGGTGCTTTTCTCCTGTTACCCCTTGTGAAAGTGAAAAATTTGGGGCTAAAGCAACATTTTATTGGAAGAAATGAAACTTCATTTTCACAGCCAAGTGTTTCCAAATTCCGTAAAACGCTTAGGGGGTCAAAGTAGCCAGTACACCCCTTAATATATTCTTTGAAGGGTGTAGTTTCCAAAATGGGATCACTTTTTGAGGGTTTCCACTCTAGGGGTACTTCAGGTTCTCTCAATTACAAAATGGTGCCTAAAAACCATTCTAGCAAAATCTGCCTCCAAAATCCGTATGGTGCTCCTTTCCTTCTGACCACTGCCACAAACCCATAGAGACGTTTACCACCACATATGGGGTATTTCTGTAAACTGCAGAATCAGAGTAATGTATATTGAGGTTTAGTTTGCTGTTAACCCTTGCTGTATTGCAAGAAAAAAATTATTAACGTGAATAATCTACCAAAAAATTTAAATTTTGAAATTTCTCCTCAATTTTCCTTTAATTCTTGTGGAACACCTCAAGGGTTAATAAAGTTTGTAACTTTAGTTTTTTATAATTTGAGGGGTGTAGTTTCTAAAATGGTCATTTATTAGTGGTTTCCATTAGGTAAGCCTCACAAAATCACTTTATAACTGAATTGGTGCTCAAAAAAATGGTTTGGTAAATTTTGTTGAAAATTTGAAAAATTGCTTCTAAACTTCTAAGCTCTCTAACTTCCTAAAAAAATAAAATGACATTTGCAAAAAGATGCCAACAAAAGTAGACATATGGGGAATGTTAAGTAATAAATATTTTATGAGGTATCACTTTCTGTTTTAAAAGCAGAGAAATTGAAATTTTGAAAATTAAAATTTTTCAAATTTTTTGTTAAATTTGGGATTTTTTCATAAATAAAGGTGAAATATATTGACTCAAATTTATGACTGTCATGAAGTACAATGTGTCACGAGAAAACAATCTCAGAATGGCCTGGATAAGTAAAAGCGTTCTAAAGTTATTACCACATAAAGTGACACATGTCAGATTTTCAAAAATTGGCCTGGGATTTAAGGTGAAAAGTGGCTCGGTACTGAAAGGGTTAATGTTGTTCACCATGCGTGGTAAGTAACATCATCACTTTATAGATTTGGCCATTATAAACAGGGCGATATCAATTAAGAAATTATTATTTCTTTCCAATAATAAAGGAATGTATAAAATAAAAACAAGTGATTTTTTTTCACTTGAACTTTATTTTTTGTTATCTCTGGTATAATACACTGCAATACTTATCTACTGCAGTGTATTATTATATATGTCAGCTTTAGACATAGTCTTTCATACATGGCAACCCTGGAGGGCATTGTTATGCTTCAGGTTGCCATGGCCTTTATTGGGACTCTGTTATCAAGTCATGGGAAGCTCAATAGGGTACACAATTGGTTGCTATCGACCATGGAATATAAGGGGTTAAAGGGCTGGCATAAGAGCTAGCTCCAACCTCTGCCATTGCAGCCGGAGACCAGATGTGTATCACAGCCAGTTTCCACTACAGATTGAGTGGGCTTAGCTCCTGAGCCTCTGCTGTAAACTACCTTCCCACAAAACCATACATGAATGGCATTTTGCAGGTAGGGGATAAAAATTAGACTTTAGGTAAAATGACTTACGTAAAATTACTTGAATTTTCCATTTTTGACTTTTACAATATATAATTTTACCAGACTATGTAAGAGCTTATGATTTCAGATAAAGAACACAGCAGTTTACTGCCGGACTATTCTCGGCATGTTTGCCAGAATGCGGCTGGATGTCCACTGGTCCCCATTATAGTGAATTGGGATGGACGGAGTCTTACAAACCTCCGGCAAAACCTAGTCCTAGTCTGCAACTAGCCTAAGACCACTTTCATACAGTCAGTGTTTGGTAACTGTTTGATCAGTGATTTCCATCAATAAAACTAGGTGTGGGTAAAATCCCAGAACAGGTGCAAATCTTTCCATTATACCTTATGTCTGTGTAGGCTCTATTCCTGGTTTTGGCTCACAATGCCTGATGATGATCACTGATCAAACACTGACCAAAACACTGACACGTAAAATCAGCCTAATGTGTATTGGACTCGATTGTATGTATCTATATATCTGTTTATCTGCATGTCTGTGTCTGTCTATCTGCATGTCTATCGTAACTCTACTGCAAATACTGAAATACCCTCCTAGTTTTATCAGACAATAAGTAAACTGTATCTAAAAAATACCTTTTGATCAATACAGAAATGTATACCTTTCAGAAATGTTATTTTAGTATACTGTGACATTTCATACAGTCTTAATGGTACTGCATTTTTACAGAGTTTTACAAGACATTCCTTTATAATAGAATTCCAAACAAGTAAGCCTAAAAATCTAATTTATTAACATGCACTGTACATAAAAGCATGTATTACAGAGATTGAGATCTTACTTCTCTGGCAGTAAATTGAGATTCTGTTTTCATTTGCATCAATCGTGGAGCCTGCAAATGCCTTTCTCTTTGATTTTTTTTTAAATCTAAGATAACAGATAATTTGGAAGTATTCAAAACCTTGTTAGATAGATATTTATCTTCCAATTAATGTGGTATGCGCCAATGAAATGAGCAGTGAAATGTGTTCCAGTTTTAACAATTTTGTCCTTTTTTGTCCTTTTTTTCAGTACACTTCAGTAAATGCACTTTCCAGGTTTTGCATCTTGTTAAACAGAACTACCAATCCATTCAATAACTGTTAAATAATTATAGTATGAGTCAGATCCCAAGCTGAGCACAGTAATATACAGTGTATACTCCAAAATGTGTCAAGCTGTGGTAATATGAATGTGGAGTTATACTAGTGACTTGCAACTGCATTACGTACATAAACGAGATGCTAAGAACATAATATAAGAAGGATAACATGAACGTTTGCTGGCAAAGGAAACATACACTGTAGTATTTAACATGACTTATTATTTTGAATGTGAACAATCTGGAGGTTTTTATTCTTAAAGGAAATCTGTCACATCATTTTAGTTATATAACTAACATTATTGCCCCACAGAAGATTGAAAACACATTCCTAACATACCTGTGTGTACTTTGTGTCTTTATTCCATGTCCAGAAAAAGTGTTTTTACTCCACAGGAAAACTGCTCCCAAGTGTCTGGCTGGGGGCGGGGGTATGTTTGCTGTTACTTGTGCCCAAAGTAAACTAGACTTAAGAAGAGAGGAGAGCTGGTTTAGCTGCTCATATCTTGGGATTGGTAGCCGCTAGAGATATGGGCCTGGTCTTGTTTGAAATCTGGCATTCCAAGACAATACCATAACCATGAAAATAAAACTCTTAGAATAGAATTCAGGATGGCAGAGAATGGAGTTGAAAGTGAAAGAAAAACAAGTAAAAGCATTATATTAATTACATCGGAAGATATAGCTGTTAGAAATCAAGTCAGGAGTAGAGATGAGCGAGCATGCTCGTCCGAGCTTGGTGCTCGTTCGAGTATTAGGGTACTCGTAAGTGCTCGCTGCTCGGACGAGTATCTCGCCATGCTCAAGGAAATGGCATCTCCCGCATTTTGAATTTTTGGCGCCTATAAACTCAGCCAATCACAAGCCAGGAGACTCTGCGGTACACCCAGCATCATGTGGGGCCCTTACATGTCAATAGCAGGGGTTGGCTGGCCTGATCAGGTGACCCTGGAATATACTAGTGACTGCCCGCGGTGCTCGGCTCAATCGCTGCCTGGATGTCGTTAGGGACAGATCTGCTGCGTTTCAGGGAGAGTGTTAGGGCCTGGATTTAGTTCTCTGTTAGGCAGGAGTGATCTGAAAAGAACCCAACAGCCCTTCTGAGGGCTACAAGACATTTTTTTTGTCTCCTGGCTGGGCTGGCTGGCACTAGTAGTGCAGCTATCGCCATATATAACATTTTTTTTTATTGTTTTATCTCAGTGATACAAATCCATTTCATACAGCTGTGTGGAACCATTCTGTGTGTCACAGTTCAGCTGTCCATTCACCACAAACCACAATCCGTATTTTCTGTCCAGGTGACCTATTCTGTACGTCACGTAATTAAAAAAGGTATTTTGCTGTCACTGATACAGCTACATTACAAAAATCTGAGTGCGACATTTGTCTGGGTTGCACTTAAGCAGACCACGTCTGCCTAATCTAATAGTTTCTGTGTAATTGCTCCATACTGCACGGTACGTAATAACATACGTAATTTTGAGTGCATATGAGTGCTAAACACCCCACTCAATGGAACCAAGGCCGTTCACCTCCTGCGGGTCACACCACTGCTCCTTCCCCTGTGTCACTCGCTGCCTCTGCTAGTCAACCCCCTGCCCAGGACCCCAGCACGAGCGCCTCCCGCCGGAAAACCACACCTTCGCCTCCACGATCCTCCACAGCGTCCACCAATGTGTCCCTGCGCAGCGTTCAGATGTCTTTACAGCCGACGCTGGAGCGCAAGAGGAAATACAGTTCCACCCACCCACATGCCCAAGCCCTCAACGTCCACATCTCGAAATTGCTGAGCCTGAAGATGCTGCCCTATAGGCTGGTAGAGACCGAGGCCTTTCGCAACCTCATGGCGGTGGCTGCCCCTCGGTATTCGGTCCCCAGCCGCCACTATTTTTCCCGATGTGCCATCCCAGCCCTACCCCAGCACGTGTCACAGAACATCATCCGTGCCCTGACCAACGCTGTTTCTGAGAAGGTCCACCTAACCACGGACACGTGGACAAGTGCTGCCGGGCAGGGACACTATATATCACTGACGGTACATTGGGTTAACTTGGTGGAGGCTGGAACCGAGTCTGACCCTGGGGCCGCTCATGTACTGATCACACCGAGGATTGCGGGGCCTACCTTGGTCATGGTCTCTCAGACGTACTATGCCTCCTCCTCCGACCCCTCCTCCACCTCCTCCGAATTACCATCCGTGGGCACGGCACCTTCAGTCGGTAGCTCTAGGCGCAGCAGCAGTGCCGTGGCTAAGCGCCAGCAGGCGGTGCTCAAACTGCTGAGCTTAGGTGACAAAAGGCACACCGCCCAAGAGCTGTTACAGGGCATCACGGCGCAGACCGATCTGTGGCTGGCACCGCTGAACCTCAAGCCAGGCATGGTTGTTTGTGACAACGGGCGTAACCTGGAGGCGGCTCTGCAACTCGGCAGACTGACACATGTGCCATGCCTGGCCCACGTGTTCAATCTCATAGTTCAGCGGTTCCTCAAGACATACCCCAATCTGTCTGATTTGCTCACCAAGGTGCCCATTTCCGCAAGTTGACCACAGATGCTGCCACTCTCAGGGGAGCGCAGCGCCGCCTACAACTTCCCGCTCACCGACTGTTGTGCGACGTGCCCACAAGATGGAATTCGACATTAAACATGTTATCCAGAGTTTACCAGCAGCGCAGAGCGATTGTAGACTGCCAGATGTCAACTTCCACCAGAACTGGTAGTCAGGTCAGTCAGATTCCTCAAGTCTACAATGAGGAGTGGACGTGGATGTCTGATATCTGCCGGTGTCTGAGCAACTTTGAGGAGTCAACACAGATGGTCAGCGGAAATGCCGCCATTATCAGCCTCACGCTGCTTTGCCTGTTGAAAAACTCACTGCTCAGCATGAAGTCGGAATCTTTGCGCTTGTCACAAGAGACGGTGGAGGAAGATATGTCGCTTGATAGCCAGAGCACCCTCCGGTCTGTTTCTCAGCGCGTATCGGAGGAGGGGGATGAGGATGAGGAGGAAGAGGTGGAGAATGTGAGCAAGACAGAAGAGGGTACCAATGCTCAGTCCTTCTTAACTCTTGAGCGTGTATGGGCTGAAGAGGAGGAGGAGGAGGAAATGGAGAGTTAGGCCAGTGAGGAGAGGGAATTCTTGCGTGTTGGGACTCTGGCACACATGGCAGACTTCATGTTAGGCTGGCTATCCCGTGACCCTCACGTTAGAAGCATTTTTTCAAACACCGATTACTGGGTGTTCACTCTCCTGGACCCACGGTACAAGCAGAACCTTTCCACTCTCATCCCTGTAGAGGAAAGGAGTATGAGAGTGAATCAATATCAACAGGCCCTGGTACACAAGCTGAAACAATCCTTCCCATCTGACGCTGCTAGCGGCAGAGGGCGTGGTTCTGTGGGCCAAGTAGCGGGGGAGAGGATGCGAGCAGGCAGCTTGTCCAGCACTGGCAGGGGAACTTTACCAGTTTTAGGTCACCCCAGCAAGACACTGTCACCTGTCCCCACTCTTGGCAGAGTAGGGGTGAGCTTTACAGAAAGATGGTAAGGGAGTACCTAGCTGACCATACCAACGTCTAGACTGA
Organism: Rhinella marina; assembly: GCA_900303285.1. Classification (NCBI taxonomy): domain Eukaryota; kingdom Metazoa; phylum Chordata; class Amphibia; order Anura; family Bufonidae; genus Rhinella; species Rhinella marina. The sequence continues at coordinate 99,897 of ONZH01030973.1, read as the reverse complement.
TCACTCTGCTTTTTTTTTTTTGCTGAGGGTCGACTTTATGTACTCCGAAAAGAAAAAAACTTTTGGAGGCTCAACAAAAGGCATTTCACTGCATTCTCAGTCGGACAAAGTCATTGGTGGTGTAACCTCCATGCTGTGTCAGGCTAAATTTTTGGGAGCTTCACCAGCTACCGCATACTATCTCAGTCACTCTGTTGTCACCGCCTCCATACAGGGCCATGAAAAATGTTTTATGTGGTTCGCCTGCTCCCGCAGTGTCACTCGCTCACTCTGTTGTCACCACCATAGTGGTTTGCACTATAGCAGCCCAAGTTTGCACATTCCCCTTTTTATCTCCAAGTGATCTATACTGCATGTCACATAAAAAAATGCATTCTTTTGCTCTTAGTGATACAAATCCATTTCATAAAATCCTTTCTTTCTCTTTAACTGATCTATACTGAACGTCAAAATACGTCTTTTTCCTCTCTTTCTCTCTCTCCAAACTATTTTTCCGGATAGGTTCCGTATATGGTATTAAACTGAGAGGAATGCATACAACACATGCCCCACTTGACAAATTTCAGAATTGACAACCGTACTGGTTGATGCTAAATTTTTAAGTTGGGGTCCTATGTCGTCATTCGAACTCCATCCGGCTGTTGTCACCACCACACACGCTAGCCAAGGGGGCACTCCTCTGGCTCTTCCAGCTCAACCTCCTTCCCCCCAGCCTGCCCCCCACCTACAGGCCCTCTCTCCAAACAATTTACCCGGATAGGGGACATATTAGATTTTGAACTGATAAGAAGAACAGATTTTTTTTGGTTCTTCTTTTAATTGGCTCCTGACCTATGATAGGCAGAGCATGGACACGTCCCCTTAGCTACAGTAGAAAAGACACTCCCCTAGCCAGAGCAAGCTCTTTTTCCTTTCCCATGTTCGAAAAATCCATGAAATATATGGTCCCAAGATAGGGGACGTATACGATTTTAAACTCAGAAGAATCGATACCACATATGCCCCACTAATTCAAGCTCAATGTTGACAGCCATACCAGTGGATGCCAAATTTTTAAGTGGGGGTTCCACCACTACCAGCCTAACCACCACCAGCATGCACAGGTATACGAGTGTTAAACACTATGGAACCAAAACCGTCCGTTCCCCTCATGCGGGTCCCACCACTGCTCCTTCCCCGTGTCACTCGCTGCCTCTGCGAGTCAACCCCCAACCCAGGACCCCGGCGCGAGCGCCTCCCGCCGGTGAACCACCCCTTCGCCTCCATGATCCTACACACTGTCCACCAATGTGTCCCTGCGCAACGTTCAGCTGTCATTACAGCAGACGTTGGAGCACAAGCAGAAAAAAAGTTCAGCCCACCTACATGCACAAGCCCTCAACGTCCACATACAGGGCCACGCTAAATTTTTTATGTGCTCTACCTGCTACCATCGTGTAGCTCGGTCACTCTGACCGAGTCTGACCCTGGGGCCGCTCATGTACTGCCCACTTGGAGGATTGCGGGGCTTACCTCGCACTTACTATGCCTCTTCCTCCAACCCCTCTTCCTCCTTCTTCGAATTACCATCCATGCTTCACCTCCTGCTACCTCAGTCTAACTCGGTCACTCTGTTGTCACCGCCATGCTGCGTCAGGCTAAATTTTTGGGTGGCTCACCTGCTACCTCATCTAACTTGGTCTCTTGTTGGTGTCACTGCCATACTGTGTCAGGCTTATACCTGCATCGTGTGGCTGGGGATAGGAGAGCAGTGCCAGCATGGGCATGGGTGATGGACCTTCGTTGCACCTAGTTGGGTGCTTCCCTAACATGTGATGGGCATGTGCCTCGCCTTTCTTGGTCTGGGTAAGCACAATTGACATGAGGGTCACCACCAGGCCGTTGCAGGAGAATTTGGGGTAATGGTGGGATTAGGCAGCCTCAGAGGCATCCATGCATGCTGCCCCTGCTGTTTCCTGTCCATTTCTGTGGTGTTTCCATCATTTTCTGAGGTTTCCAGGTTTTCACCCAGCCTTCCCTAGGCAGAGCCTTGGTCCCCTGAAAAAATGCTCGAGTCTCCCATTGACTTCAATGGGGTTCGTTACTCGAAACAAGCACCCGAGCATCGTGAAAAGTTTGTCTCGAATAACGAGCACCCAAGCATTTTAGTGCTCGCTCATCTCTAGTCAGGAGTGAAATCAGTGAAACATGTTTTTAGTTTCACTTTAAACTGCATTCTGGCAGCTATATCTTCATGATTCTGGCATTTTCTGAAGGCATGGAATGCCAGCTTGCAAACAAGACCAGAACTGTGTCGCTAGCTGCTACCAATCCAAAGATATAAGCAGCTTAAGCAGCCCACCCCACCTTCTTAAAGGGAACCTGTCACCAGGAATATGCAATGTAAGATCCAGGCAAATATTATAGAGCAGGAGATGCTGAGCAGATTGATGTATAGTCTTGTGGGAAAAGATTCAGTACAAGTCTATAATTTATACTTTTAAATTCTTGCTCATTCCAGGCTTTGAAGTCTAGGAGGCGGTCCTATCAGTGATTGACATCTATCTCGGTATACACAGTCATAGAGGGAAGGCTGTCAATCACTGATAGGATTGCCTCCTGGACTTCAAAGCTCAGAATCAGCAGGGTTATAAATTTAATTAAATACATGTTTTACTGAATCTTTTCCCATAAAACTATATGTCAGTCTGCTCTGTTCCCTCTGCTCTATAAGCTGCTGCCTGCAAGTTAATTTACATTTTCATGATGACAGGTCTCCTTTAAGTCTGGTTTGCTTTCGGCACAGCGAACAGCAAACCCCTCCCAATCGGTCACTTGGGAGCCATTTTCCAGGAGAATAAAAACACTTTTTTTGGACATGGAATAAAGGAACAAAGTACACATAGGTATGTTTGGAATGTGTATGCAATCTTCTGTGGAGCACTGCCTTTAGTTGGTGAAAATGACGCGACAGACTCCCTTTAAACATGTTTTTTCCTTTTTTGTATTAGTCTAATACAATAATATCATTGAAAATGTATAGCATTACTGGTAAGTAAGGCTGGACCTTGTGGGGGCTCTACAACTACACACAAGAAGATACTCCATGTACAAGCTTTCTACCCATTCTACTACCAACCCAATGGACATTCAGAACATAGCTCTATGCCAGGCATGGCCAACCTGCGGCTCTCCAGCTGTTGTAAAACTACAACTCCCACCATGCCCTGCTGTAGTCTGATACCTGTAGGCAGTCTGGGCATGCTGGGAGTTGTAGTTTTGCAACAGCTGGAGAGCCTCAGGTTGGCCATCCCTGCTCTATGCATTCCTAACATGCTTTCACCAAGCAGAAAAGAACACAGCATGAAATCACTTGAATCTAGTTTCTTCCTATATCATGTAAGTCAGGGGCGTCGCTAGGGCTTTTTATCCGGGGCCCTGGCCCCAAATCAATCTACCACTGCCCCGAACCTGGGGACTGGTGGAGATCCTCTAGGGGGGCCCCCTGCTTCAGTCGGGACTCCAGAGTGGGGAATTTCCCAGTTTAGGAGTCCCTGCTTTGACTATGAATGGGAACACCCTGTATATTTATAAGTCTAGTTTAGACTCTAATTTTAAGATACTCCTGTGGGGATTTGAACTCACAACCTTCTACATTACAGGCAAGTATCTTATGGGCTATGGAGCTCAGTGTTAAGCCACTGCTGAAAAACCTCATAGAAGTTTCTCTTGCATAATGCAAGCGAGCCTCTTAGGAGGTTTTTCAATATCTTTACACTGAGCTCCATAGCCCAGTGGTTAAGGTACTTGCCTGTAATGTAGTAGGTTGTGAGTTCAACTCCCCACAAGAAGTTTTGAAAATAGAGGCTAAATAAAGCTTAAGTACAAAACCTGTCATTTTGGGGTGTGTTTATTACTTTTTATTCAATTTTTTGGGAGATAAAGTGTTCTGTTACACCATATAGGCAAACTTTTTTTCAATATTTTAAAAGTATGGGTGTTTTTGCATGCCTATAATGCCATTTTGTTCTTTTTTTGGTGGGGAATGGGGTGATTTTACGTTTTTTTTTTAATATTTTCAAAACTATTTTTTATTTTTTTACTTTTTAAGTCCCCTAAGTGGACCACAACTTACAATCATCAGATGTAAATTGCTCAATTAGTCTGTATTGAAATCATTATATCACAGTTCACTGCTGCCACTTAGTGGCCTGAACTGGGATATACTAACAATGAACCTGGAAGCCTAGTACAGGCTGAGGCATATTTACAGAACAGGGTGCTTTCACCAATCTTCGCTGGTGGAAAGCGCGCCTGAAGAGAAATCCCGCGCTTCTGGTTTTTAATACTTTCAGATGCTTTGAGTGAGGGGAACTCATTGTGTGGGGGAGGGGCCATGGAGTGTATTCTGGGTCCATGAGGGTGAAGAACTGTTTAAGGAGATTTATGGGGTGTAAATCTGTGAGGAAGGGCTGGAATCAACAGAACGTACCGTATTTTTAGCTTTATAAGATGCACTTTTTTAATAAAAAAAAAATTAAACTTCTTATAAAGCGAAAAATACAGTCACTGTGTTGTTAGCGCATTATTACAAAATTTGGGGCCAGACTTTTGATTTTGCCCAGAGCCACATTTTGTCTAAAACCGGCCCTGGCTGGGGGGGTGACTGTGGGGGATTGTATGCCGGGGGGGGGGGGGGGGCGACTGTGGGGGATTGTATGCCGGGGCGGGGCGACTGTGGGGGATTGTATGCCGGGGGGGGGGGGCGACTGAGGGCCATATTCATTGGGGCTTGGGCCCCGGATCTTTTGAGACCCTAGCAACGCCCCTGATGTAAGTTATCCTTCTGTTTTATCAACCAAATAGATTTAGTAACACAGTATATACACAGTTGAGTCCCATTGTGCATAGCTCATGAAGGAAGTCACGTGTAGTGAGCTGGCTTGATGGGTAATCCTACTGCGTATGGAGCTTCCTCTGGGCCCACTCATCCATGTGGAAGGCACTCTCAACCCATTTCAGTATGGATCCATCCCTGTAGATCACGTACATCCATATTCCCTGGGGAGGATGGGATGTTCAAGCAAGACAATTGTCTATCATTAGTTGGAATAGCATGACCAATACATCCAAGTACTACCCTGGCCCCCTAATTCCCCAGATTTAACATCTGTTGGACCAGCTAGACCGTCATGTTCACTCTATGGATCTTCCCCCACAAACCCTCCAGCAGCTGTGGAATGCACTGTAGTCATCATGGCTCCAGATACCTGTGACAGCCTACTAGGACCTTATTGAGTCACTCCCAGCCCATCTAGCTGCTCTCTGTGCTGCTCAAGACAGTTACTCTGGGTATTAGCTGGTGGTCATAATAATATGACTCAACTGTGTAGTATCTATAACGTATGTATCATATGACCAGCACTATTTGTATCCCCTTAATGTAAACAATGAAAGTTGTTCTTCATTGGAATAGAGGAGAAATTGATACGCAAAATATAGTGGAAATGTGCATATATTTGAAAAACTGATACCAGAATACTACTTTAAGTCAGAAATGTAGGGTTAACAATGCCAATATCTTTTCCAGCCCTTTGCAGTAAATTAACGAAAAAAGCATGTACAGCAGGACGGAAGATTGTGATACAGAAAACTTTCGATGTCATAGAACAGGGTTTAGCGACCTCCAGCACTCCAGCTGTTCAGAAATTACAACCCCTAGAATGCTCCATTCAATACTATGGGAGACACAAGAACATCCAAGCAAATGTGCACGCTGAGAGTTGTAGTTTCACAGCAACTGAAGGTGGCTGATGCCTGTCACAGAAACATACCAAAAGTTTTGATCGGTAGGGGTCTGAGTCCTGAGACCCCCATCAATCACTAGCACAAGGAGAAAGAAGCTCTATGGGCTCGCTCTGCTTCTGTCTCCTGCAGTGAGGAGAGAGAACATTGCTCCCTCCTTGTTCTAGGGATCAAGAAGGGGGTCCCAGAGCCCTACTGATCAAAACCTTTAATATGTCTCTATGTCATATCAAAAGTTTTCTGAAAACGCAGTGACCCTTTAAAGGGGTTTTCCCATATCTGATATTTATCACCTATGCACAGGCAGGGCCGGTTTTTGACAAAATGTGGCCCTGGGCAAAATGAAAAGTGGGGCCCCATATCATTAAAGGGAACCTGTCATCTCCGAAACACCCCCTGAACTAGAGTAAGCGTTGTATAGTGTAAGTGGGGCTGAATCCGAATATGTAAGTTTTCTCTTCATACTCACTTCCATTCCGACGCTGTGCTCCCACAAACCAGTAGTAAAATACGTTTAGAGGACTCTTCTTTGAGTCCTCTCCATTATGTGAGTGAGCACCGGAGTCCGCATTTTACTGCTGGTTTGTCAGAGCACAACATCACAATGGAAGTGAGTATGAAGATAAAAATTACATAACCGGACTCAACATCACTTACACTATACATCACTTACTGTAGTTTGGAGGGTGTTTCAGAGCTGACAGGTTCCCTTTAAGTATTGTATGAACAGACACATTTATTCACTTCAGTAAATTAAAACAAATATAGTAATGTAAAACATAGGGGGTCATTTATTAAGACCTGCATTTTAGACGCCGGTCTTATTAATGCCCCTGCTCTGACAGTGGATAGCTGAAATTATGTAGAGGCGCTGGCCTCCACATAACTTGTAAATGTAAGCCAGCTTCCTAACAGGGATTGTGGCACAATGGTTAGAAATCTGCACCTGAAGTATGCCTAATATATGCCTAATATATGTATATTTTAGGTTAATAAATCATCCCCATAGTTTTCATTGTTTTGAACAAATGGAATTGAAAATAAATCAAACAATAGCTTGTACACAGAACTTAAAGGGGTTGCTAAATTCTGGGGGAAGGTGACAGTTGGGCAGACCTGCCAAAGTAAGCATACTTATCTGCTTAATGAGGCTGGCACCTGCTGCTCTGCTCTGGACCCTGGATGTCATCATCCATTTTGATGCTGCCTGCAGCCAGTCGCGTGCCGCAGTGATAACCTGCTCCAGGTCATGTGACACAAGGGAAGAGGTCGACAGGACTTTCATTTCTGTCCTGCATAACGGAAACCAGACGGATCCGTTATGTTGCCCATAGACCTCTATTATGAAAGATCTAAATTGAATGCCTGTAAAGGTTTCTATTTTGAATTCTGTCTGACGAATTCCATTATTTTCTGTTATAACCGTGTTATAATAGAAAGCAATAACAAAACTCATAATGCTGATGTGAACCCATCCTAAATAGAAAAGAAAATCCCACCAAAAATTGTTCAAAAGTAGTGTTCTTTAATCACCAATGCAACGTTTCAGTCCTCTTACCAGGATTTTTCTAAAGCAGTATTTTTATAATACTAGTAAGAGGACTGAAACATTGCATTGGTGAATAAAGAACGCTACTTTTGAACAACTTTTGGATAGCGCCATGGGATTTTCTTTTGTAGATAGATAGATAGATAGATAGATAGATAGATAGATATAGATAGATATAGATAGATAGACAGATATGAGACAGATAGATATGAGATAGATAGAAAAGATAGATAGACAGATAGATAGAGATAGAGAGAGAAGGAGAGAGAGAGAGAGAGAGAGAGAGAGGAAGGGGGCCAAGCTCTGCCTGACTGCTGTGAAGCTGGTGCTATGAATGCAGCACCCAGCTCCTCGCTACAGTATAAGCAACCTGCCTGCTACAGTGGGCGGGAGATCAGGGACTAGCGCTCCTTGAGGTGCTGTGTGCTCTTCTCAGGTGCAGTCGCCCTCTTTCTTCCACAACTAACATCTATTTGGGCAGCTCAGCAGGGGGCACCATTTAGGGAAGGGCCCTGGGCAATTGACCTGTTTGCCCCTCCTAACGCCGACCCTGTGCACAGGAGAGGTGACAAATATCTGCTGGGACAGGGTGCACCCCATTTCTTGAAGTTTGAATAGAACAGTGGTCAAGCATGCATGACGCTGCTCCATTTAAAGTCTATGGGACTGATAGACACCGCGGAGTACAGTTTTGCCGTGAGGAAAAATTCCATCCTAAAATAGAACAGGTCCAAAGAAGAGCTACAAAAAAGGTGGAAGGTCTAAAGCATAGAACTTATCAAGAAAGACTCAGAGTTCTTAATATGTATAGTCTGGAGGAAAGAAGAGAAAGGGGGGACATGATTGAAACCTTTAAATATGTTAAAGGACTGAATAAAGTTCAGGAGGGAAGGGTTATTAATAAGAAACTGAACACAAGAACAAGGGGACACAATCTGAGGTTAGTTGGGGGAAAAATCAAGAACAACATTAGAAAATATTATTTCACTGAAAGAGTAGTAGAAGCTTGGAAAAAACTTCCAGCAGAGGTGGTTGATACATCCACAGTAACTGAATTTTAAACATGCCTGGGATCTATCCTAAGATAACAATAAAAGGATAATAAAAGGGCAGACTAGATGGACCAGGTGGTCTTTTTCTGCCGTCAATCTTCTATGTTTCTATGTTTCTATCCTCAGGACCAGTATTTTAGTGATGGGTATGGGTCCTTCAATGTGTGAAAAACACATTTTCAGAAAATGTGCCATCAGAAGATGACCTATTGTTTAAAAGGTTTTATGTTAAACACATTTTAAATGTTATTTTTTAATTTTCATCTCACTATGTATATTTAGAAAAAAAAACTTCCTGTAGTTTTGACACTGGCCACTAATGGACCCTTTATACGAGGCAAGAGTCTTGAAAATTATCTGGCGTTGTACTGTAAATGTACCACCTATTACCCAATGAACGAGCGAAACGCTCATTCATCAGGTAATCCGATTGTTTGTACTGACATAAAAATGGTTGTCTGCCCACAGCAGAGCGTGCTGTGTAAACACAATCTGCGGTCGGCAAACAACAAGTCAGTATGGGGAAGAGCGATGGCATTAGGGATTGCTGCTTCCCATACTCTGAAGGAGATCTATCTCCTCCACCAGATAGCAGCAGATAGTCAGGAAGGAACACTTCCTTCTCGATAATGTACTGCTCTGTCGTCCCATGTAAAGGGGTTTTAAGCCTAAAGGCTTTATTGCACCAACAGATTGCAATAAAATCTGTCAAATAATCTGTCAAATAATCTCTATGGATCACTTTTCTTGGTCTGTATAGATCCCTTTTCAATAGCCATCTCATTATGATCACAACAGGATTAGAATGACAGCTATCACCTATATATAGGTAACCCAGGATTTAGCCTCAAACACACCTACACTCACACATTTCCCCATATTTACCACTGTATTTTACCCCAGACAATTGACATTAATACACTGATAAATCTACTGCTTCCCCTCTCACAGTACATTATAAAACTGTCTGTCTGTGGCCACCACTAGGTGGAGCCCAGTACAGATTTGTTTAGTTACCATTTATATCAATAGAAGCTGTAAATAGTTTATTTGCACTGAGGTCCTCCTAGCGGTGGTTCCTGATATTCAGCACCAGGCCCTCTGTTTTCACCTGGGCTCCTTAGCAGTTGCGTGGTCTGCCTCTATGGCAGGCATGCCACTGCTTATTACTTGTATTTCCAGGCTTTTATTTTTATTAGAGCGCCTTCAGCCTGTTTACATCACACTGTGTCCTTGTTCATCTCTACTTGACAATTATCTCTTTCTAATAGATTTTCTGCCTTTGCAGATATATGAGTGCTGTACATACAAATCACACACTGACCTTGAAGAGGAACATTTAGTACACATGAGAATACATAAAGAATGTTACCTGACACTGTCACATTGACAACTCAGGAAGTTAAAATAGAGTGATGTATATTGTGCCGAGGTCTAGTCTACACTGTAAGGTTTCTGACACTACATGCATTTGTTCCTTTTCACTTTTTAACAGGTCATCATCTTACTTCCCTAGCTGAGACTGATAGCCAGAATCCATCATGAGTTACTTATAAAGGCCATGAGAGAAATTAACCTTTTCTTCTACATGACAAGCTCAAATACTGCAGAATTAGTCATGGTGGGAGTTATACATCATCTACCTACTGCAATTATTGCATAACTAGCAATATTTCATTTACTGTTTGTGTGTGTGTCGTTAAAAGATATCGAGAGTGACCTCTACAGCACCCTGACTCCATAATAATGACGCTCCCCGCAGTGCCCCGTCTCCTTAAAATGGGACCTCCTCAGCAGCCCACCCCCTTAACTTTGACCTTCACAGCAGCCTGCCCCTTTAACAGTGAGTTCCACAGCACCTCACCCCCTTGACAGTAACCTGCACAGGGGCCCGCCCCCATAACAGTGACCTCTACAGCACCCACCCCATAACACTGACCACAGGTTACAGTCCCCTTAAGTTGATTTTTGCCTTTATTTTTTTCAATCCCTGTCGGCTGCGGAGTGGGGGCGTGGCCTGAACGAGTTGGGCGTGGCTTAGAAGGGCCTGGGGGCGGGTTTTTTAAGTCCTTCTTTTGAGGGTTGCCTGAATTACTGGTCGATGCCAGAAAACATCTTTTATTACTATTGAACGGTAAATATGTGAAATTTACATTATATTAGGTAATGATGAATTAGTCTAAAACATAAGTTATATTTATGGTAACCGGAATACCCCTTTAACAGTGTCATCCACAGACCACTGCCCCTTTAAAGCTGACCTACAGCAGTGAAGGAAAATCACTGGATTGTTATGGAAACCTGGTGTGAAACAGTGTGTGTGTGGAGACTAACGGCCTACGAGCTTCTATTGGCTGATAATGGTCATGTGACCAGGCTTCTATTAGCTAATGCATATTTTGGAAATATCTCAGGAACATTATGTCCTGGAGAGCTGAGACCTGGTCTAAAACCTTCCCGGACATCTGATGTACCTATGTGCCAAATTTCGTGATTGTAGCTGCGACAGATTTCTTTAGCGGACATACACACATACATACATATATACACTCAGCTTTATATATTAGATTATGGTTAACTATACAATAGAGTTTACAGATGTACTAAAGGCCACAACAACAACAACTCAAATTGTATTTAATAATTAAAACATGTACAATTCAAAACCAAATGATGCAGTCGGCATGGTAATATGATATATCTACATACAGTGGGGAAAAAAAGTATTTAGTCAGTCACCAATATGAGAGAGGAGAGAGGCCTGTAATTGACATCATTGGTAGACCTCAACTATAAGAGACAAAATGAGAAAACAAATCCAGAAAATCACATTGTCTGATTTTTAAAGAATTTATTTGCAAATTATGGTGCAAAATAAGTATTTGGTCAATAACAAAAGTTCATCTCAATACTTTGTTATATATCCTTTGTTGGCAATGACAGAAGTAAAACATTTTTTGTAAGTCTTCACAAGTTTGGCACACACTGTTGCTGGTATGTTGGCCCATTCCTCCATGCATATCTCCTCTAGAGCAGTGATGTTTTGGGGATGTCGCTGGGCAACACAGACTTTCAACTCCCTCCAAAGGTTTTCTATGGGGTTGAGATCTGAAGACTGGCTAGGCCACTGCAGGACCTTGAAATGCTTCTTATGAAGCCACTCCTTCGTTGCCCTGGCAGTGTGCTTGGGATCATTGTCATGCTGAAAGAACCAGCCACGTTTCATCTTCAATGCCCTTGCTGATGGAAGGAGGTTTGCACTCAAAATCTCATGATACATGGCCCCATTCATTCTTTCATGTACACGGATCAGTCATCCTGGCCCCTTTGCAGAGAAACAGCCCCAAAGCACCAACATGCTTCACAGTAGGTATGGTGTTCTTTTCACTCTCCTCCAAACACGACGAGTTGTGTTTCTACCAAACAGTTCTACTTTGGTTTCATCTGACCATATGACATTCTCCCAATACTCTTCTGGAACATCCAAATGCTCTCTAGAAAACTTCAGATGGGCCGGATATGTACTGGCTTAAGCAGGGGGACACATCTGGCACTGCAGGATCTGAGTCCCTGGTGGCGTAGTGTGTTACTGGAGGTAGCCTTTATTACGTTGGTCCTAGCTTTCTGCAGGCCATTCACTAGGTCCCCCTGTGTGGTTCTGGGACTTTTGCTCTGATCTTGTGATCATTTTGACCCCACGGGGTGAGATCCCGATCGAGGGAGATTACAAGTCATCTTGTATGTCTTGCATTTTCTAATTATTGCTCCCACAGTTGATTTCTTCACACCAAGCTGCTTGCCTATTGCAGATTCAGTCTTCCCAGCCTGGTGCAGGTCTACAATTTTGTTTCTGGTGTCCTTCGACAGCTCTTTGGATTTCACCATAGTGGAGTTTGTAGTGTGACTGTTTGAGGTTGTGGACAGGTGTCTTTTATACTGATAACAAGTTCAAACAGGTGCCATTACTACAGGTAATGAGTGGAGGACAGAGGAGCCTCTAAAAGAAAAAGTTATAGGTCTGTGAGAGCCAGAAATCTTGCTTGTTTGTAGGTGACCAAATACTTATTTTGCACCATAATTTGCAAATAAATTCTTTAAAAATCAGACAATGTGATTTTCTGGATTTGTTTTCTCATTTTGTCTCTCATAGTTGAGATCTAACTATGATGTCAATTACATGCCTCTCTCATATTTTTAAGTGGGAGAACTTGCACAATTGGTGGCTGACTAAATACTTTTTTCCCCACTGTATATGAGGTGCAAGCACATGGACCTATGCAAGCCCCATTCAAATGAATAAACAAAAAGTCCCTGAACAGCCACCAGAGGACTCCTATAATCCTTTGATGGGTGCCACTGGCCATCCCTGCGAAGTTCCTAGGTCATGAGAAATATTGTGTGGTGTGAGATACAGATAGTTGGATGGATCAAACTATCTCCCTCAAGCCTGTGGTATGAGGGGACTGAAACATTGCATCTTATAATAATAATAATAATAATAATAATAATAATAATAATAATAGTAATCTTATTTATGTAGCACCAACATATTCTACTGCACTTTATAATGGGCGTGTGTGTGTGGGGGGGAGTTCATGAAGAAACTGTCACAAATAAGGCTGCTTTCACAACCTGCACTTTCCCTTTCTGCTATTGAGTTCCGTCATAGGATCTCAATAGCGGGGGAAAACGCTTCTGTTTTGTCCCCATTCATTGTCAATGGGGACAAAACTTAACTGAACGAAACAGAATGCACCAGGATGCATTCCGTTCCATTTGGTTGTGTCCCCATTGCGGACAGAATAATGCTGCAAGCAGCGTTTCTCTGTCCGTGATGTGGTGTGGAACAAGACGGATCCGGACACAATAGAAAACGGATCCGTCCCCCATTGACTTTCAGTGGTGTTCATGATGGATCCGTGATTGCTATGTTAAAGATAATAAAACCGCATCCGTTCATAACGGATGCAGATGGTTGTATTATCATGACGGAAGCGTTTTTTGCTGATCCATGACGGATCCAGCAAAGACGCTGGTGTGAAAGTAGCCTAACAAACAAGTCAACAATTTAAGAGCAACCAAAGAGGAATGAGTTATCTTAAGTCCTGTGATCCTTTCATTTTTTTTTTTGTGTTGCCTGCTCACTGGCCCCAAACACCCTTTTTTTAATCAATATCCTACTTCGATGGATGGATGTTAGATAGATAGATAGATAGATAGATAGATAGATAGATAGATAGAATACAGTTGATTAATTAGATGATGTATAGATAATAGATTGAGTGGATGGATAGTTAGATAGGCAGATAAATGGATAGATTAATTCATAGAGGTTAACAGATTGAACAGATGGATGAATAGATCAATGGATGGATGGACAGAGACAGATAGATAGATAGATAGATAGATAGATAGATAGATAGATAGATAGAATAGGGTAGAAGTGAAAAATAAAGATTCAGATCCAGTCCAAGATAGGCAAGTGGAAGTTTAGAATACTTGGGGACATTGAAGGGGTTGTCTCATCTCACCATTACTAAGGTAAGATGGGTCTAAGCCCATCATGCATGCAGTGTGTACAGATATATGGTATATACAGCACTGTACTGATATGTGAGGTATGAGGTATAAATTATACCTTGTATCTCACATAAGTACACTGCTTTGTACAATATATATCTGTACACACTGCATGTATTATACCATATAATACATGCAGTGTGTACTGATATATAGTACACACAGCAGTGTTCTCATATATCTGTACCAACTTCATATTTAATACATTGTACTTTAGGTATTAATACACTGCTTTATATGCTATATCTGTACACACTATTATACCTTGTTCCTGGCGTATCAGTACTCTGTGTGTACACTATGTGTCAGGTACGACATATAAAAGATGCAGTGGGTACAGATATATATAGTATATAAAACAGTGTACTGATATACCTGTGCCAACTGCATCTTTAGGTTAATGTCAGTATTAGGGGTCATTATTAGGGTTGGGGTCAGTATTTGAGTCAGTATTTGAGTTAGGGGCAGGCATTAGGGTTAGGGGTCAGCATTAGGGGTCAGTATTCAGGTTAGGGTTGTCAGTATAAGGCTTAGGGGCCAGTATTAGGGCTGGGGCCAGTATTAGGGTCGGGGCCAGAATTAGGGTCAGGGGCCAGTATTAGGATTAAGGCATAGGGAAAGAATATGGGAGTGCAGTCTCTACTCAACCGTCCCAGTCCAGTCCCACGATGCAGCAGTGCAGACCTGACCTCTTCTGGTGAGTCTGCTCCTGTGGAACATCGTAGGTGGTGCGATGACGTCATTGCGCCGCCTACGTCACATCGATGTGCTGGAAATGGTGGGACAGGGAACCGCATGCTCAATTGTATCTGTGTCCAGTGACGCCTTAGTAACGGTGACTTGAGACAAAGCCTTTAATGTCCCTAAGCATTCTAAATATGAGATATGGTCAATAGGTAGGATTGAGCTTCAGTACATTTACAGAGGAAGTAATAATATGCACAGGAGGGTATTATTTATTACTCATAGGAAATCAGCAAAGGATTAGGCCCTGTTCACATGGGTGCCATACAGCCGTGACAGATAGGAAAGATCCATTGTGACATGCTTCATAATTAGAGATGAGCAACTTTTTAAAAAATTTGATTCTGACGATTTGCAGAATTCTCCCCAAAAATTTGATTAGATCCAAATTTATTTGTGATGAAGCGCATTAAAAATCAGCTATTTCCCAGCTGCAGAGAGCCTGTATTTGGTGTAGAACAAAGTGCATTGCAGAAACATACATAGCTAATCTGCTGTAGTAGTGAAAAGGTTACTGTGAGTCAGTATGACAGGCAGTTGACAGATGTCACTCTTAGAATCACTTCACACTTCACTTATTTGGGCAGCTGACCAAATAACTCAAGTGTGAACTCCGCCTTATAGGTCAATGTTAGCATCAGGTATAAAGAACTGTGCAGTGGCCCAAGATTGTACTGTTGAGTGAAAGAGCGCACTCCTTATACACCAATTCACTGAATCCACATGTCTACAGAACCTGTTCTATTAAAAACTTATACAAGTAAAGCCCCCCAACAGAGTGGAGAGAGTGTCAGCAGTAAGTTTGTGTTGACTTCATAGTTTATTTTTCCCTTCTTCTGATCTGTCACAGTAATCCCAAAAAATGTATCTTGTCTTTTGAGCATCCACCTTCACGCGGTTAGCATTTGGTCAGTAATCCATCAGTATTGCTAAGGTCTTAAAACAGGAGTGGATCCAAAACAGAGATGACACATCATTGGTATATTTGGATGTCTTCTGCTTTTTGTACCCACTCCTGTTTTTGGCTTCCAAATCATGAGCATATCCTGATGCAAAATAGGAATCTTGTGATAGAGTCCTTCGGGATGGTCCAAAGACAGAATCCATTGTTTTTTTATTTTTCCATCCTTCTGACAGATCAGAAGACGTGTAAAATAAATGGTGATGTCAACAAGGTCAAACAGGGACACTAGTGGCCCCATCATAGAGTGTTGAGGGTGGCAACCGCATGAGGAGACAACACAGTGGCCCAGTCACAGAGTGGTGAGGGTGACAACCGCATGAGGAGTCAACACAGTGGCCCAGTCACAGAGTTGTGAGGGTGGCAACCGCATAAGGAGTCAACACAGTGACCCAGTTACAGAGTAGGAAGGGTGGCAACCACAGGATGAGTCAACATTGTGGCCCAGTCACAGAGTGGTGAGGTTGGCAACCACTTGTGGAGTCAACCTAGTGGCCCAGTCAAAAAGTGGGGAGAGTGGCAACCGCATGAGGAGTCAACATAATGGTCCAATCACAGAGTGGTGAGGGTGGCAACCGTATGACGAGTCAACAAAGTGGCCCAGTCACAGAGAGTGGAGGGTGGAAACCGCATGAGTAGTCAACACAATGGCCCAGTCTCAGAGTGGTGAGGTGGGGGGGCAACCGCAGTGGCAGTAACAGCATAAGATGGTGGGTGGCAGTAGGAGAAGATGGCAGCAGAGGCAGCAGGTAGGTGGTATCAGGCAGGTGGCAGCATCAGAATAGTGGCTGAAACACGTGGCCAGAAGAAACAGGTCTTTTTTCACAAAGTTTTGGTGTGGCACCCAGAATGATCTAGTCTGATGAATCAAGCACTGGCACGTGGAAATTCTGGCTGATCCACACCTGATTCATCTTTACAAAGGTAATCTAGTCTCTCAACATTTTGGGTGGAAATGCAAGTTTTTCTTGGGGTAACTATGCCCCCCTGCACTAAAGACCCGCTCTTAGGCCACACTACTAGCTGTGCAGGAAAGCTTGTCCAGGGTAGCCACAAATCAAGTTTGGCTGCCTAGTAGTCCAGGGCATCTTGGATGTAGGGTGGCAGGTTTCAGTCCATGTTTGCCGCCACCTGCTGGTTCAGGTTCTGCTCTATGTTCTGCTGTTGCTGGGTGGTTTCTTCAGTAGGCAGGTGAAGAAAAGTGCTCATTAGAGACTCCAGACACAAGTTGCTGTTGTGTAGCTGGTGCTGCTCCTGCCCTCCAGCAGTCATGGCAGTGGAGCGTCAAAGCACGACCACTGGATGACACTGACAGAGTGGCCTGGCACCTGTCTGTCAGACATACTATACTGTAACAGCAACTATAAGCATAAAATAGCAGTAGGGTCAGGGCGCAATTTCACCCCAGAATCAAGAATGAATAGATGTATATATAAAAGAACGTGAACACCTCAAAATATATAGTATCAGGCCTCAATTTTACCCCACTTACACAATTAAGGATTAATGGATTTACTTATGTATTAAAGAACGTGAACACCCTAAAATCTGTAGTATCAGGACGCAATTTCACCACAGAATCATGGATGAATGGATGTACTTATATAATATGGAATTATATAGAAAAGAATGTGACCACCCTAAAATCTGTAGTATCAGGCCATAATTTCACCCTAATTACACAATTAAGCATTAACGGATACATTTATGCATAAAAGAACGTGAACACCCCAAAGTCTATAGTGTCAGACGGCAATTTCGCCCCAATTACGCAATTAAGGAGGATCAAATTATGTTTAAAAGAACGTAAACACCATAAAATCTGTAGTATCAAGCTGCAATTTCACCCCATATTACTCAATCAAGGATTAACGGATTGGAATATATATACAAGAACGTGAACACCCCAAAAACAGTAGTATCAAGCCACAATTTCACCCCAACGATTACCAGATTTATTTATGTATAAAAGAACGTGAACACCCTAAAATCTGTAGTATCAGACCGCAATTTTACTCCAATAACAGAATTAAGGATTACTGGAATTACTGATGTATCAAAGATTGCAAACAACCTAAAATCTGTAGTATTAGAACACTTTGTATCCTCAATTAGTGTAGCAATGTATAATAGAATAGACCCTATTAGCCAGGCTTTACACTGTTCAATTGGTCCCTGCTCTCTGCCTATAGTGTGGATAATGCCTCCCTATTATATCCCTACACTATCAGTAATCTGTCCCTGAACTGCTGAATAGTAATTTTTGGTGAATAAAGTCTTCTCTAAACACTGTCCCTAGTTCTTGTAACGTCTCTCCCTGCACTAAGTTCACTGCAAAATGGAGGAGACCGGTCAGGATGAGGCTTTTTATAGGGCTATGACATCACAGAGGCTGCTATCTGCTGATTGGCTATCTGCATGGCATTATCCCTCATTCCTGGGCTTCTTACTTCCTCTTTCTAACATTTGCAGCAGCCAGTCTAGACTAAATCTGATTAGTTACCATGAAGCACGAGGAAATTCGACAAATCAAATTTTTCCTGAAATTCGCATTGAATTCTACTTTGTCAACTTCGATTTTCTCAGCTCTATTCATAATGATACATCCAATTTGACTTTTATGAGTAATTCCAATTTTCTATAATATTTTAAGCCTAAAAAAAATAAAAAATAAAAGTGTAAACACAGCCTTACTAATAAATCTATCATTAAAAAAAATATGTCTAAAATATTGTTTGAGGTGGTGTAATGCACTTAGATGTCATACAGGGGGCAGTCTTTTATACTAGGATTAGGAAATAATGTGCATCTTTCTTTCCATAGACAGCAAAGACTATATTGACACCTGCAGGCTATATGAGGTAATACAAAAAAATGTACTGTATGAACAGAATGAATGGGTTATATCTCTTTCAATCTAGTTTCACTTTATTTTTTAAGTATTGAATATCTGTCTTGAACATGTTAGCTAATTATGACATATGAACTATTACACTTGGACAAGATTAAAATATAAAGATTTCGTGGTAACAGTTATTATAGCAGCATCTATAGTTACATAATAACCCCAAAAACAAAAATGAACTATTCTGTAACAAACTGTAAAACAATGTGTTTATTTACTCAAAATGGAAGTCATTTTCAACCCTGTATTTTCCTAAAATGCAGGAAACAGTTTGATGAATGTCCTACCAGCTCTCCTGAATTTCCAAAACACAATCCCCGGGCGTATACTATTCATAGAAGTGTCATAAGAGGCTGACTCATGACATTTACTAGTAGAAAGTCATTCTATCTACGCTTTCTGCATGAGAGTACAAATTGCTCCACTAAGAACAAATCTAAATTTGTACAGTAAAGCATTAGAAGGTATATCCTGAGATCAATTACTAAGTGCGCTCACGCTACTTCAGTCAAGCAGAAGTTAGCACTGATATTGATCGCTGACTAGTAACATAAACCTTCATTAAACTTTTAACCCTTTGTAGTCTCTGTCTCATATTTAAAAATCAGCTGCAAACTCTATGAAATCTGCCACAGTAAAACTACTGTCTTTAATGGAAAAAACAGCTGTTAAAAAATGTTTCATATAATGGTCTCCTTTTAAAGGCTATGTACACCTTGGAGGAAATTTTTGTTTATGATTGCATTTTACTAATTTTTGGCTAAAAATCATATTTTCAATTGGCCTTTATTAAAAATACTGAGCCATTCTGTCACAAAGGGTTAACTGTTTTTCTAACTGATGGGTACTTTCACTTTGTGTCCGTCATCTAATAAACCTTATCTCTAAACTATTAAGAGGTCATAAAGACTTATTTAAGCCACATTCTTATCAGAAAGATGAGAACTGAGCTATAATTAGTGTTTATAATATGAGAGCAGAGATAAGGAGTCCGTCTGCTCCCCACATTGCAGAAAATCCACAGGCTGCTACTACAGCATCGCAACTCTGCACACAAAAAAATTCCATATTTTTAATAAAAATCTATTCAAAATGATGTTTATCTCAAAATAAGGATAATAAAAATTGCCCAAAGGTGTACATAGCCTTTAAAGTCGGTACAGTTTTAAGGGGGTTATTTGCTTGAATGACTCCCCCTGCCAATCAGCTGTCATTCCATCGATGGAGGAAAGCACCTCAATCTCGTGGTGGAAAGAGCTTGATACTAAAGCCCAGGTCATTGACTTCAATAGGAGCAGGGCTGTAGTAACAAGCTACCTCTACTAGAAGGTTGTCAGAGATACACCAAACAGCTCATTGGCTGGGATGCAAGGTGACAAAAGCCATCACTTAGTAAAGGTTGGACAATCCCTTAATTTTTTAAAAGCCCTCTGAAATGTTTCCACACTAAAAGCCTGTCTTGAATGATGTCTTTGACAGACAAATAATTATGGACTAAATCTGTTGTACATCACAGAACTGTGATGTTGAAAGCAGTTCACTTCCATAGAAAAGGAGCATATCCTGGTAAAGAGGACCTATCACCACCCTAAACACATTAAACTGTTTTATACTTGTATCCCCCATGGTCCAGAGATTCTGCTGGACTTTTTAGAATTCCCTTGTTATGGCCCTGATTGTCTTTTGCATATCCTAATGTTTGAGTAGATTGACAACTTCATGGTATTTTCCACCCACTGTGGACTGGGTGTGAACATGATCTCTCTCTATCTTCTCACAATGTTCCAGTTGGCCATACACTTCATGTAGCTGTTGGTGGAACACTAAGGGCAGCCTCCTCTTTGAGAGCAAAGACATGTCGAAATCCAACATCCCTGACCCTTCTTTTCTCAACATCTGCTGTGAGAAGAGAGAAATTGTCTAATGTTTATCGTCACTGTTAGAGTGGCCGATGTCAGAGCAGATTTCACTATATGTATGAGGTATTGTGAGAGCTCCCTTTCTTATCATACAAGCTCAATGTGGCATCAGCAGCATCAAACAGTAATGCTCCTAGAGATGAGTAGTAATATCCTAGGCATGAGCACCTAAAGCATAAATAAGCTTTCCACAAACTCTGCACTAATCAATAGTACATTGTGTGAACATGAGGAATAACACTATATTTACCAGTGTATGACTTGTATCCTGCATTTTTAGGCGTTTTCACTGTGCATGCTGAATGTCGAGTTAGCAGTTCTCCAAGAGATGGTGGGTAGAGACTAGCTGCCATCCACTACACACAGAAAGTAGAGGGGAAACTGCTTCCTAACCTTCTCTTACTCACTCAGAAGCAGACTGAGGATCATGGAGGATATTACAGAGAGGTACTGACCCGTATGGTTGTGAAAAATGCACTTGTGCTACTGTATGATATAAACTACCTATTCAGCTATAGCAGGCTCTTTGCCTGTGGCGGTCTCTTCTGTCTCACTCATACTCTTGCTCACTCCTCCCCCTTACCCCTGGATGGTTTTCAAGTATATTTCAAAGCGAAAAGCAAATAACGCGCAGGCAGGCGGTGGGGGCAGGGCATGCATCTTTCAAATGTCCGATAGATATTGTTTCAGATAAAAGGGCAGTCATGGAAAATACTGACAGTTGGGGGAATTGTAGGCCAAATCCTTCAACCAGTCGTGTACATAAAGAAGTAAGGCCCCATAGCAAGGATCAAACCAGGCCCCCCCCCACAGGACAGAAGGGCTTCTGCCTAAACCTTCTTCAATGACCCTTCTTCAGGGCCATTTTTCCAATGCTTCATTTCCTAAAAGTTCCTTTAGAGGGTAGAGTTTTCACCCCCAGTAGAAGAGAAAATAATCACAACTAAGACTGGGCCCCCTCTTGGCCTGGGCCCCATAGCCGCTATGGTGTATACCCCCTGCCTTCAACTTTAATTTTTTTGGTATATAGTTTTAGTTGCCACAGCGACGACCAACATTACCTCCAACTGCTGAGTAGTAACTCCGAGAGGATCAGATGTGGTATATGTGTCACTCTCTCGTAGATATTTACTATAAAATATATTATTATATGGTCATGTTGTATTGTAAGCCAATCTTGGTGGCTTTCTAGTGAATTGGGAAGATTCTGACAAATAATTTAGAATAATCAGTACCGGCCAGAAACTGCTAAAATAAATAAAAAATCTAAGAGGTGATTTCTCATAAATAGGAGTATTATGTAATTTTCTGGTGCAATTTTCCTAGGATGTCCTTAAATTGCTTATCTCTAGAGACATTGCTTATACCTAGGGGTGATTGCTGATACCTAGTAGTAATACATGTTTCGGGTTATTGCTCATGACTCGGAATAATGTGTTTGGAGGGCAATTGCTTGTGCCTAGGGGGCTGTTTGTGACCGGGGCAGGGTAATTACTTGTTCCTTTGAGGTAATTTCTCGTCTATGACTGTCTTAGGGGTATCACGTTTGTCTGGCAATTGTTCATGCCTGTGAGGTAAATGCTCATGTCTAGGGGTTAATTGCTTGGTCCTAAGAAGTAGCTGATCATGGAAGGTACTGCCTGTTCTCTGGGCAGCCGTTGGTGCCCATGGAGTTATGGTTTTGTGTATGGGTACTGCATATTTTTTCTGGGGTAGATTCTTCTTCCTGGCTCTTTTCTAGTGATATTGCTTGTTTGCTGCACAATCGCTTATTTCTAGGAGGTTATTGCACAGGTGTAAGATGGCTGGTGACAAGGGGGTAACTGCTGGCAGGTCCATGTGTTTGGCAGGGGTTGGCACCCTCTATAAATCTCTAGCCCATGTCATTTTACATTAAATCTCTAGCCCACCCTTATATTTTACATTTCTGCCAAATAAACAGCACTTCTGCTGAGGCAGAGAAAGGATGTTAATAATATAAAATATGACCCAATTATTAGGACCTGTCTCAGACTGGCACCTGAATGGATGGCACAATTTTCCAGGGCTGTTCTCCAACCTGCAGGAATTATTGATGCCAGACAGGTTGCTGTAATGTGACTGGTAAGCAGGCAGCCAGGCAGTGACTAGAAGAAATCCCTGTCAGATGATGATGATGGCTGCTAAGAGATTATTAGCTGGAAACAGGGTCATGCCTGAAAATCATACACCCAGCAGAGAGATGACAGTGGTGTAGTCACCATCACACCCACCCACCCTCATCACAGCAGCAGCAGCACCCAGCCCCTCCGATCTGAGGAGATACCCAGTCAGGCTGTGCTGGGTGTGTGAGCATTGTCTGGCTCCTCCACATACACGGGGTCTCTCCTCCCCGGGGCTGCAGCAGGAGGAGCCCTCTGTGGACAGGGGATGGTGGCAGTGCTGTGAGGCACGGGTCAAGGCTGGACTCTCCCCCGGCGACACAGGAGAGCACGAGCAGCATGGTGTCCCTGTCTCCCTCTCCTTGCAGCGGCGTCAGGTAGTTGCTCAGGTAAGTGCTCCGTCTTCTCTGCTCACTGACGCCTGTTGCTCTTTGGAAGCTGCCATTGCATTGTCTTCTCCACGCACTGGAGCTGTCTGTGCTGTGGCTGTCTGTATCGGTATTCAACTCCGGCCAAGTTTCCAGTCATGAGTTATTGTGTATGTATTTCTGCCGCTGTCGACCTCACACTTCCTCTCCTGGCTGACCAGACATGGTCAAGGGGAATAGTCTCGACGACGACGACACTTGTGACAGGGAGCCGTCTGTATGTGCACAATGAAGGAACCATGGTGTCTGCTGTGGTATCAGAGGAGGAAATGGTACTTGTTGATGTAGCAGCTGAGAAAAGTCACGTCTTCTGATACCTCTCTGAAGTCCTTCAAGACATTACAAGCTATTTGCAATGTTGCTTTCCATATTCCTCTCTGCCAGCTCAGTGCTATACCCCATTTTCATATAAGTGAAGCCACATCTGACATCCATAGTATCCCCTCCTTCTAGCCAGATAGATATCTTGTGCTCTCAACCATACAGGAAAGACCCCCTAGGTTAGAGGTCCCTGCAGTCTTTGTGGTTAGGAATACAACCTCTAGTCTGGGAACAGCTCTGCTATATCAGTGCCCCCACCTCATGCAGTTCTGGGGTCAATGAGTCCATTCTTCAGAAGGAGTTTCTACCGGTGAAGGCTATTCCCCCCCCCCCCCCTTTTTTTGTCTTGTGATTTGGATGATGAGAGTTTTCCTATGTGTTCTTGTTTTTCACATCCTTTTTTATTTTTGCTAGGAATTGCCATTATGAAAAATGAAGATAAATGAGTGGAATCTCTTGTGTTACATGACTATGCATGTGCTGGAAGTCTACAGCTCTAGACACCTCCTCATTATTTACCTGGTTTATAATTTTGGGGAAGAGACCCCCTCCATCTGGGCTATTAACAATGAGCAGTCTGATTTACAGCAGGTAGATAGTGGGCCTGACACCAACTCCACCTGAGCTCTGCTCCAGCTGCTGGCCTCCAGAGGTCCTGGAGAAGCTGAATTGTGGATTCAAGTCAGGGATGTCTGCATGACAGTGGTGTTTTCTTCCAGAAGTCCAAGACTGTGGACTCCAGTTCTAACTTCTGTGCCTGTCACTTCCTATCTATATATCCATCCAATCTGTTAACCGTATATTGAGTTAATCATATATCTATTATCTATCTGTCTATTATCTATCTATCTATCTATCTATCTATCTATCTATCTATCTATCTATCTATCTAATCTGTTAACCTCTATGAATTAAACATATATCTATTATCTATCTGTCTATCTACTATCTATCTATATATAGTCTATCTATCTATCTATCTATAGTCTATCTATCTATCTATCTATAGTCTATCTATCTATAGTCTATCTATCTATCTATTTATCTATCTATCTATCTATCTATAGTCTATCTATCTATCTATCTATCTATCTATCTATCTATCTATCTATCTATCTATCTATCTATCTATCTATCTATCTATCTATCTATCTATCTATCATCTATCTACATCTTTCTATCTTTCTATCTATCTATCTATCTATCTATCTATCTATCTATATTCTATCTATCTATATTCTATCTATCTATCTATCTATCTATCTATCTATCTATCTATCTATCTATATTCTATCTATCTATCTATCTATCTATCTATCTATCTATCTATCTATCTATCTATCTATCTATCTATCTATCTATCTATCTATCTATCTATCTATCTTCTATCTATCTATCATTCGTCTGTCTGTCACAGTATGATTTAGTCTATTTATCATTGCCGTAATTTATGCGTCCTAATTTCTACCCATAGATGTCCATGTGATGATTTCATGTATTGCTGTGACAGTGTGGACATGATCTGCTGCACCTCTACATGCCTGTATTCACACTTCTATTATAGTACTTCATGTCATGCTTCTATGAAACCACAAGGTACATGAGGCAGGCAAGATCGATGTAATGGGGTCCTGTGTGCTGGATGCAAGTCTAGGTGAAGTCCAGGTTCTCTGCCCATTGCCCATACCCTGCCTTCTATAACTGAGCTCATTCATAACAACAAACCCTTTCTATGGACGGACACAGCATATGGAGAGTTAACTGTCCTGAGAGCGCACACTTTGTATTGTAGCCGCAGCAGATCCTTCTTTTTCCGCCGTCATGTTGCTTTGCACTGTCTGAAAAGTATGATAAGTGCTGTTTATTATGCTGCTTG
The DNA here is from genome assembly GCA_900303285.1 of Rhinella marina. Lineage (NCBI taxonomy): Eukaryota > Metazoa > Chordata > Amphibia > Anura > Bufonidae > Rhinella > Rhinella marina. The sequence continues at coordinate 74,637 of ONZH01030973.1, read as the reverse complement.
ATTTGCAGTCAAACCCTATAGCACCTAGCATTTATAACACCCGGGCTGAGCCGAGAACATCTCCGGGCGCATGGAAGGGGTCAATGAGATTTGCTTTGATTGGAAATGAAAGAAGTCGGCTTCTATCCGTGTGCGTCTCATCTGAGTACAGGAAATTGTGAAACTAGTTTACCTGTTTTATTACTAATTTGTGCCTATAGGATGTTTATTAGATGTTACGGTCCACGATTTACGAATCCTATGCACTATTGGTCTTTATACTGTGTAGGTAGCGAGACTCTGGAATATTGAGGCGTTTGATGTTTAGAAAAAAAAGAAAATACAAAGAAAATATTCCAATTTTTGGAATGACGTCACCTGAACGGACAGCTTCCTGCTCTCTATGCTAATCAAGTGGATGTAGACCAGATACTAAAAATGTGGTAAAAGGTTGTTTTTGTTTTTGGATATAAATTGGATTGTGTCCAGTTCATCGGTGAGAGACCTGAAGTTACAGAAGGATGTTATGTAAAGTTTTATCTCATATATGCCGTCCTCTGATGACGTGGCTTATATTCCGTAGACATCAGAAAATAATTATAGATAGAAACAAGAAACTCGTTGTGCCCTAGAGGACAACTGTCCCCATTATCTTCATGGCAAAGCTTGTAAACAGAGCAGATCTGATATATTTTATAACTGTATTATAAAAACAAAAAGCCTATTTAACATGGACCGACATTACAGGCAGTTATTGTAGATGAAACAAACATTGCCGATAATTGCCTGATGGTCCGGAGAGATGAGACTGCTTTTACATACAGTAATCATCTCTACTGTATGGAGATAAGCCATGGCTACTGTGATTGCTGTCACCATAGAGAATCATTGTTTCTGGGCCGCAGACCGCTGTTATTTTCTGCCCAGAAGAGATGATTTTTGGTGCTGGCTGAAAAACACAATCACCCAATGAACACTATTGCAGACAGCTTCACAGTTTTTAGGAAAAAACTTTTCTACAAGTACTCATCCCTAATAATGTGACCACCGATCGATGCATGTAAAGGGACCTTTAGGGGTCTGTTCACGCTTCCATTGGAGGATCCTTAATAGTTGATGAAAGAACGGTGCAGCATGCAGCATTATTCGTCCCATTCGAACCCCATTATAAGACAATGGGGTTTGTTGGGCACCATTGATGTCTGTCACATATAACAGATCAGGCACGCCATTATTTTCTTTTTCCTGATCCTCTGACAAAACCGACGAATGAACAACTTTATGAAGTGTGAATATAACCTTACCTGTAGTGTTAGCTACTCCTTAATAGTTATTTGGTGGGGGGTAGAAAGTGGCAAAATGATCTTGATGTGACTGTCGTCTCACCACTTGCCCTCCCAGATCGCTGGCACAGCACAGCAAAACCCATCTTTCTCCACTGCGTGCCCCATCTTCTGACCTATAGTCTCACTGCGTGCATACATCATGCTGCTGCTGCACACACAGATGGAGCATCCCTGATGCCGACCCATATTCTGGAGCCTGGCGGGATTTCATTGTGCTGACAGGTCAGGCAGAGTAGAAGCCTTGAAGACGTGGATGAGAGTGAAACTGATTAAAATAAAGCTGCAGCAAGCCCCGAGATACATGGAATTGTTGCCTGAGAATCGGGCTGGCTACAGTTTCTTCAACTGGTCTTTATTAAGAATATTCAGCCATTCTGTGACAAAGGGTTAACTGTTTACCTAGCTGTGTGAATCCTACTTTTACTTTCACTTTGTGCTGGTAATCTAATAAACCTTATCTCTAAAATACTAAAAGATTATAAACAGGTGTTTAAGCTACATTCTTATCAGTAAGATAAGAAGTGAGCTATAATAAGTGTTTAGGCGATCAGAGATAAGGAGCCTCTCAGCTGAGCTGCCTGATGGAACAATTCAGATCCTGCTACTAGAGAATCTCAACGCTGTACAGAGAAAGGGGCTCATATTTTTAAGAAAGACCAATTGAAAAAGATGTTTTAGCTCAAATTGAGTCCAATGCAATAATAAATAAGAATGTCCTCAAAGGTGTATATAGCCTTTAAGTTGTGTATTTGATGGAGTCCCCACCACTATCCATACATCCTTTCAGCACATCATCACCCCCCCCCTCCCCTCAATGGTATACCCCCTCTAAGACCCCCATGATCACCTGCCTCCCCCTCACTGAAAATACTGATGGTCACCTGCCTCCCCTTCACTGAAAATACTGGCCCAGTGTAGTAAGCATGCATGGTGGGGGAAGGGCCCCCATCCAGAGTGTCAAGTTACGTCTACTAAATTATGTGTACTCAGAGAGTTATCACAGAGTGTACTCAGAGTGTTATCTGTGGTGTTACATAGGACTGCAAGGGACATCTACTATATTATCTGTGCTCGGAGACTTATAATTGGGTTTATCTGTGGTGTTACATAGGACTGCAGGTGACATCTACAACATTATGTGTACTCAGCGTTATCACTGTGTTATCTGTGGTGTTACATAGGACTGCAGTTTACATCTACTACATTATGTGTACTCAGCGTTATCACTGTGTTATCTGTGGTGTTACATAGGACTGCAGGTTAAATCTACTACATTATCTGTGCTCGGAGACTTATAATTGGGTTTATCTGTGGTGTTACATAGGACTGCAGGTTACATCTACTACATTATGTGTACTCAGCGTTATCACTGTGTTATCTGTGGTGTTACATAGGACTGCAGGTTACATCTACTACATTATGTGTACTCAGCGTTATCACTGTGTTATCTGTGGTGTTACATAGGACTGCAGGTGACATCTACAACATTATGTGTACTCAGCGTTATCACTGTGTTATCTGTGGTGTTACATAGGACTGCAGTTTACATCTACTACATTATGTGTACTCAGCATTATCACTGTGTTATCTGTGGTATTACATAGGACTGCAGGTTACATCTACTACATTATGTGTACTCAGCGTTATCACTATGTTATCTGTGGTGTTACATAGGACTGCAGGTTACATCTACTACATTATCTGTGCTCGGAGACTTAAAATTGGGTTTATCTGTGGTGTTACATAGGACTGCAGGTGGCATCTACTACATTATGTGTACTCAGAGAGTTATCACTGTGTTATCTGTGGTGTTACATAGGACTTCACTATAGACCTGTGCACAGGTAGCTGTTTTCTCCACAGGTATGATAAATCCAACATTATTGAAGTGAAAAATGTACAATGTTTATGGATCGCCATAAGTAATTTGTTCACTATATTGTACGGGTTATTCTGAGTACAGGGATACTGTTGTGTGATATTTAATAGTAAGTATGTTACAAAAACACATTTATTGTAACGGTTTTCCTTATTATTTATTTTTTTGCAATACAGATAACAGCTAAAATCTAAAATATTTAAAAAGATATATATATGCTATAAATTTATTTCATATATATATATACTGGGAATCAAACCCCAGACCTTCTTTATAGGAGACGGCAAGCTTACCCACTAACACAGAGAAGAGCTCTTTAGTAAGTGTAGGATTGTCTGTTCCTGTTTTCTTCGCAGGGATAATATTAAATCAATAGTAATACTGTTTAGTAGCTGCTAGTCACAGAAAATCCTATTTGAATAGCAAAATATTTCTTATACAGTAGTGGGTAAGTCTTCTGCCTACTCTACAGAAGGTGTGAGGTTCTGATTCCGACTGCATACCTATATATTTTTTTTTTTTTTAGGAAAATTATATTTTTTATTTTAACTATACAAGCATGTACTCGGGTCGGGGGAGTAGATGCACATTAACTATATGGGCATATTCACATGTTCCACAAATATGTGCATCTGAATAGAATAGTTTCACTGGTAAGCATGTGAATTTCTGAAAGTGCCATTCAGATAATGGGAAAGTCGCATAAATGTCTTAAAGGTGTCGCATTTGAATATAAACTTAGGGCATCAAAGTGATACGCATATATTTCTTTATTGCTCTGATTCCAGATTTATACCTGGATTAGTCCAGACAAACCATTCCAGTGTTGGCATTGTGTGGGATCAATGACTTCACTCGTCTAATGCTGAATGTTATTCTCTCTTTTACTGTGTGATAGCATTCTGATTGTAAAGTAACGCTTCATCTATTACAGTGTCGTATTTGGATAGACTAGAGGGACATTGTACGTACTTACTGTAGGGGGCTTATTTATGGGGCCTGTGAAAACACTTGATGTTACCATGCTTGACTGAAGTCTTGCTGCTCTTTGCCATTAGTCTAAATATATTGTATATTGAGCTAAATAATTTCTGACTGGCTTCACTGGACTATTATGATGGGGACGTTTTACAAGAGGAAAAGCTGCCATTAAAATAACAAATCAGCAGTGCTGTTAATGAAGCATGCACTGCATATATCTGAATTATGATGAGAAATATGAATGCATGCAATTCTCTCCTCTTGGCTCTAGCTATATTTAGTACAGTATGGGGCTTTGCAGTTTTGCGAATCAATTCCTCTGAATGACTTTTAGCCCAACATTGAAATCAGTCACTTATGCATACAATGTAGGTGTCAGAGTGGACTGTGTCATGTTCCTATGACCTTGTATATATCTGGTCAATATGCTTCTTCTACTAGTCAGTGTGTGCTGTATAAGATACTGGGGGTTGTAGTGATGGTCTTCACATCTCCCTGGTACCAGAGATAAGGTATGCAGATGACCTCTGTGACCCTCAGGAAATGTTAGGTTTGGGAACTCTACCCTTTTACAGGGGTCTCAGTGGTCATGCTTCACAGCATTCCTCTCTGTGAGGGTAGTGAACCCCGGCCTCTGCTAGTGATAGCACAGACAGGGGAGGGGTGGATGTGTTTCTGGATGTCTTTGAGACTGGGAGTAGTAGTCAGAGAACAATCTGGGGCGTTCTTTCCTCCTGGATTTGCTTCAGAATGGGAACTTGGAATATCTAAAACTTTACCTGCAACTTCATATGTCAACTTCAATAAACTGCTCACTGGTGACAACTCCTAACGGTCAGTGCCTATCTTCGTCAGTCACAAGCCTATTTTGTGACAGTAAACATCTGTAATTATCATTAATGGTAACATAGGTTATAAAAAGACACAGGTTCATGAAGTTCAGTCTTTCTCAGATCAGTTATACAGTATGAAAGGGGATGTCCGGTCTTATATATATATATATATATATATATATATATATATATAGGTCATCAATATAAGATCATCGGGATTCTGACTCTCGGCACCTTCGCTGATCAGCTGTTTGAAGAGAACACAGCCCTCCTAAGTTATCCTCACTGTTTACCTGCTCAGCGTTCACATTGCAGCAGCGAGAACTGTAATTATAGCTCCCCCGTCCCATTTACTTGATAAGTTGTAATTACACCTACTTGCTACTGCAACGTCGACAGCAAGCAAGTAAACCGTGAAGAGTGCTGCATTCTCTTCAAACAGCAGATCAGTTGGGGTGTAGGGAGTTGGACCTCCACCGATCTGGTATTACCGTCCTTTCCTGCTAATTCCGTGCTGATGTTTCTCTGCAGACATGCAGAAGAACAACTCCTGCTTTGGGACTTACAATCCATGCCCATCCAACGCACTGAGGCTATCTGACACCTTGTGGCACACTCCAGAAGCTTCCCCAGTCTCTTCTGATTCTGCAGACGCTGTTTTGAAAGCACTACATGGTAGACAAGTTTTGGGCCTACTTCTACATCTGAAGCCAGGGTCCGGATTTGTTCCTGCCTTCCCTAAGGTCCCATACACAGGCTGTTGTGGCTGACAGGAGGAGCTGTCAGCCAATGGCGAAGACGGGACCGCAAGCAGAGACGGGAGAGACTATATACTATATACATTAGAATGTGTTGTGGGTAAGATTGGAACTGAATCTGCACCGGCCAGTGCTTCAGAGGATATTGTTAGAAAATGTGCGGTCTCTAGTTGGCAAGATCTGTAAATTGTAGGCTTTGATATGTCAGTGCTCCATATGGCAACCAAAATGGTGGCCAATGTGACTTAGAATTTACAAATGCCAGGTATGTACCGGCATTTACCGATCCTAGGCTGCGCTACTGCTCAGCCTAGTATCTGAGAACATGGTACGCACTGCTCTTAGCACACTCCATGTTCCCTCAGCAGCACAGGGGAGAAGGAAGCAGTCTCTCCCTCCTCTCTGTGCTGCTGCTGCCACCAATGAGAGAAGAGGGGCAGAGGAGGGGAGCGGCTGTGGCTGCTGCGCCACCAATGAACATAACTATGTTTACTACAAGTACAGGAGGCGGGTGCCAGCGCAGAATCACATAGCTTGCACCCGACCTGTATGATAGGGAGCTGTGATACGCAGCAGTTAACCCTAAGGTAACTACCGCTGATCGCATCTCCCTATCATACAGGTCGGGTGCAGGCTATGTGATTCTGCGCTGGCACCCGCCTCTTGTACTTGTATTAAACAGTTATGTTCATTGGTGGCGCAGTGCGCCCCCCCCAGCCCAAGTAATAAAAACATTGGTGACCCCCTCAGTATAATAATCATTTGTGACAGTGGCCACAGGGTCCCCCCCCTTCATTGATGACAGTGGCAGTTCTGATCAGAGCCCCAGCAGTGTAATCACGGGGCTCCGATCGGTTACCATGGCAACCAGGACGCTACTGACGTCCTGGCTGCCATGGTAAGCTCCCTACTGCTGTATGCACAAAGCCCAGGGAGCGTGTAAAGTCCAAGAGTTCTAGCCCCTAAGGGGGCTAACACTTAGTAAATAAAAAGTAAAACAAAAAAACAAAAAAAAACAAACACCAATTAAGATTAAATCACCCCCTTTCCCAATTTTACATTTAAAATATATTAACAATAAATAAACATTTTACATATCGCCATGTCCAGAAAGACCAAACTATTAAAATATTTTTAAAAATCTCCTATGTGGTAAACACATAACAGAAAAATAAATAAATAAAAACGCACAATTTCACTATTTTTTAGTCACCTTGTCCCCCAAAAAATAGGATAGGATTGTTCTATTATGGGCCAGACTTTCCATCTTCTCGTTCAAGTCTTTTTTTAATTATAATTATATGTATTTAAATTTGGCTCCTAAAAAGTTAATTTGGCTCCAAAATTTTTCAGTTCAGGAGCCAATGGCTCCTAGGTATTTTTTTTTAAAGTCTGGAGCACTGTATGTGTGCAAAAGAGACTGGGACTGCTGTTTAATGATTTTCACAGAGACATGGCTGTACAGCGAATTCTCAGTACAGCCTAGAGTTGCAGGAGAGAACTGTTTTTAGGGTGGACAGGAGAGTAGAAAAATAGGGGAAGGTTCAAGGTGGCGGTGTGTGCTTGTATGTAAATAGAGCTTGTGCATGTGTTGTGCTTGATCATTAAAGGGAACCTGTCAGCTCTGAAACACCCCCTGAACTGGAGTAAGCGTTGTATAGTGTAAATGATGCTGAATTTGATTATGTAAGTTTTATCTTCATACTCACTTCCATTCCGACGCTGTGCTCCCACAAACCAGCAGTAAAATGCATTGAGAGGACTCTTCATTGAGTCCTCTCCATTATATGAGTGAGCACCGGAGTCCACTGAGTGCATTTTACTGCAGGTTTGTGGGAGCACAGCGTCAGAATGCAAATGAGTATGAAGATAAAAATTACATAACCGGACTTAACGTCACTTACACTATACAACGCTTACTCTAAGTTTGAGGGTGTTTCAGAGTTGACAGGTTCCCTTTAAGTTTCGACCTTTCTGTTTACCACAGGAGTTTACAGGTATAATTGAGGTTGTGGTGTATATTTCGCCAGACGTGAATGAGAAGTTGATTATTGAGGACCTCAGTGCCACAATTGGCAATTTACAGACAAAACATCCAATGGTGCCTTTATAGTAGCCAAAGACTTTAACCATGTGCATTTAAGAACTGGCCTTTCGAAATTCCATTAGAATGTGTTATGTAACACTAGGGGGCAAAAGACTTTGGACCATGTGTGTACGAGTGTGGCTGATGCTTATAAGGCTGTGGCTCTACTGCATCTGCGACACTCAGACCATCTGTCTGTATTCCTGTGTCCGAGATACAGTATGTGTCAGTGATTAAATGGGTGAAACCATCAATTAGATCTATTAAGATCTGGTCTAAGGATACTGATGCAGTGTTACAGGGCAAATTCCAGGATACTGATTGGGCTAAGTTTGCTGACCAGGGGACTGTTGATTCCCATACTGATGTGGAGGTCTACATTGGTTTGGTTGTGAAGTATATCAACAGTTGTGTGTAAGGTGAGAGGATAAACGGTGAGGTTCGCCTATTGCTTAGGGAGAGGGACAGGACTTTTAGTTTAGGGGATAGAGATGTTTACGGTGCGGCAATGGCTAATTTGAGGAGGGGGGTCAAAATATACCTACATAGGCAGCGAATTGAAGAGCACTTCAGTTCTGGTGATCAACGGCGCATGTGGCAGGGACTCCCTAGAGCCCTGTAGAGCCCTGAGCAGGGTGAATGAGCGTAAGGTAGCCGGACCAGATGGGGTACCTGGATGGGATTTGAGGAATTGTGCCAGTCAATTGACAGGAGTCTTTGCCAACATTTTTAATGTTTCTATGGCTTAGACAGTAATCCTGGTAGGCCGAGGATAGATCATCAGTATCAAAATCCTGGAAAACCACTTTAACAAGCATAAGTTACATTATTTTAAATGGAATTTATGCATTCCTAATATTTGTAGTACAATTTGTTACTGAACTAGTGGCAGTCCTAGCGGAAGGGAGAAATGGTTGATAGATTATATGAATTAATGCATTGTTAGAAGGCTGCACATTTTATATTATTACCTGTTTAAGGGTAATAAAAACTATTTTGTGTCTTTTGTGCAGAATGATTATTTCATGTACTTTTGTACTGAGTTCATTCTTCATTCTTTGATTTGGTTTTTCAGTGTTACGGAAATCAAGCTTAAATGGGTATTCCCATCATAGACAATGAGGGCATATCTCTAGAATATGCCCCCATTGTCTGATAGGTGCGGGTCCCACACCTACATCGAGAACAGACTGGGGAGAGCTGATACCCGGGGTCCGGCCACCACCAGGCACAGCTCCCCGCTGCTCCCATAGAAATGAATGGGAGCGCACTGCGCATGCACGCCCACCACTCCATTCATTTCTATGAGGCCGCAGAAAATTGCCAAGCACTGGCTCGGCTATTTTCGTCGGCTTCATAGAAATTAATAGGAGTGGTGGCCATGCATGCGTCCCACAGGTGGGACCCGCACCTATTAGACAATGGGGGCATATCCTAGGGATATGCCCCCATTATCTGAGATGGGAATAACCCTTTAATAGTAGACGGTAGAGTTGCTCACCATTTTCTAGATCTCTATTTGTATGGGATTTGTACGGGGACTTTCTTGCTTACATCTACAGGCAGAAAACTTGTGCAGATCTAATATTTCCCACAGAATAATATGTTCTACAATTGTATTCATCCCGACACTACTTGGTGGACTAAAGGACAGAGGAGAGATTTGTGCCGCTCTCTTCACCTTATTGTGGCCTCCTGGCTTCTGATGTGGTTAGATGTCACACACCGTATTAGATATTAGCGGCATGACATACATACTGTATAAATTCTTATGGCTGCAATACCCTTTCTACAATATACCTTCCATTTCTTTTATCACGTTTTGTGCATACTGTGTTCAGAAAATCCCAGTACATGTATCAGACATATGGTCCAAATGTGTGCAACAGTATGCCAGCCATTCCAGTACAAATGATCAAAAAGGTATGCCACCAAATACCAGCCAGGCTTATACCAAAAGAGGAACCTTTTATCAGACCGCCGTTCCATAGAAGAGATATTCCTGATGGGTACACTAGGTTTACACACTGAACATAGTGTGATTATAGCCAAGTATAGCAAGTTCAGGAACCACTGTTCATATATGGACTATGCTCCATTAAAGTCCGGTTCTACACACTTTACAAATGCTAAGGAATTATTAAGTACTTGGATCCATGTGGTACATCACCTGTTAGGGTTTTTTCACATGCCTCAGATTTGTATCCTATACATGTGAATGGGGTTTCTGCAACCCCAACAGGAGGGTCTCCAGCACCTTTCCATGAATTAGGTACATATCCATGAGGTTACGGCCACATGTTCAGGTTTTTTTAATGCCTTTTCTGAAGCCAAATCCGGGAGTGAATTGAAAAAAAGAGAAGTAGTAGGTGTCCTTATTAATTTCCCTCCTTTTATGATCCGTGATTTGGGCTTCAAAAACCACAGCAATAAACTTGAACGTGTGGCTATTTTCTTAGAAGAAGCATAAAAAGTCCTTGTACGGCAGCAATTGACGAGGTTCGGACTGGTTTGTCCTTACTCATACTATCAGCAAGAACAAATCCACCTGAAATGCATACATTTCTGCTTTACATGGACTCATTATGCTTCGTCTTATGGATATGTAACTAATAAAGCAAGTGGTTTTAAAGGGAATCTGTCACCAGGAAATTCTCAGTGCCTTGTAATCTTCACAGAAAGTGGAGGATTAGCCTCATTAAATGACTATGGGGCCAATCCTTTTGCATTTCATCCACAGTACATGTGCCTCAGATTTCTACTACAGAAATAAATCTCAGATTTAAAGAGGTTGTCTGGGCTTTACTGAGTGATGGTCTATCCTCATGAGCTGTTTAGGTATAGCTCTGTTGCCGGTAGTCAGTGCCGGGCCTACACAGGTCCATTTACTTTATTGAGTAGTGCAAGCGATTACAGGTTCACGTCCCGTTAGGGGACTACTAAAAACAGCAAAAATCAGCTGAATAAAGTTTTAAGAAATATAAAAAAAAAACCAAAATATTAAACATAGAAATCACCCATTTTGCTCTCTTTCACATAAATAAAATTGGTATTGGCTCATCTGAAAATGTCCTAAAATATTAAAATATCACATTATTTGTCCTGCATAGTGAACGCCATAATGAAAAAAAATCCAGTGCCAGAAAAAAATAGGATGAAAAGTCATATGTCCACAAAAATGATATCAATAAAGACTACAGCTTCCCCTGCCAAAAAAATTATCACACTTAAAAGAAGTTATGGATGTCAGAATATGGTGACACAAAGTAATTTTTTTGGCAAAATGTTTTGATTTTTTAAAAGTAGTAAAATGTAACAAAAACTGTATACATTTGGTATTACCCTAATTGCACTGAACCACCAAATAAAGCTGTAAAAATTGTGAAGCTGTAAAAACTAAACCTAAATAACTGAGACAAAAAAAGCCCTCAAATGACTATGTTGACCTTAATATAAATAAAAAAGTTATGGTTTCAAACACAGGGAGGAAAAAAACAAATACATTTTGCTTGGTCGTTAAAGGGAACCTGTCATCATGAAAATACAGTGCAATCTGCAGGCAGCATGTTTTATAGAGCAGAGAGGAGCTGAGCAGATGAGCTGATATATAGTATTATCTGAGATGAAAGGATCTCTGGATCAGTATCAGGTTTTGTATTATATTCAGTTTAAATCTTTGCTCCTTCTGAGCTCAGTAGCCTTGTGCATGGTCTTATTAAATGAATGAGAGCTATCTATAAAGGAAAGGCTGTCAATCACCGGTAAGACTGCCCACTTGGCCACTGAGCCCAGAATGAACAGAGATTACAATGATTAAAATACAATCTTTTCTGAATCATTTACCCAGAAAGTTAGATATCAATCAGCTCAACCTCTTCTTTATAATATGCCGCCTGCAGATTGCACTGCATTTTCATGGTGGTAAATTCGCTTTCAGGGATAAGACCATAGAAACCTGTAGTCTTGAGATGACTCCTTGAAGGAGATTTATTGAGACTGGCGTTTCCTATTCCGGTCCTCATCCCCCATTCACTGAAGTAAGAAATGGCTAATTTAATAAGAGCTGCATGCCTCCTAATAAATTACATTCATGCTCTGGCCCTCCATGCTACAGAATTTTGATGTATGCCCGCTACTAGCTGGTGTATGTTTGAGCTATAATTTGGTACCGTTTTTGACGTAAATTATAGTGTGTTTCCATCACCTTCCTCTAAGTCCCAACACGTTTTGTGACCAAGCAAATAAAACCCATGTTCAAATACACTGCCCCGACCATCTGTACTTGTACTGTTGTACTGTTGGGAGTTTAGTGCAGGTGCAGTGTATATGAATGTAGGAGACATCTCATGGAGGTGATTTGTCTGCTCACATGACCCTCTATCAGCGGCCATCTTGTGGACAGGACCTCTGTATGGACAGCACAGAAAATTTGAATAACAATGGGCAATGGATTATGAAATATAGCAAAAGACACAGAACATCACCAAAGGCTATAATAGTAAGTTTCATATAGTTATGTTACATATACATTGGTCATAAGTAGCCAGAAAGTGGCTAACCTCTTTAATGTTATACTGAGCTTTTTTTCTGTCTTTCTACCTATTATATATCTGCAGGAGATTGTTGTTCTCAATATGTGTATTTGTACTGCAGATCAGTGGTCACCAACCTTTTTTGCACCAAGGCCCGGTTTCTTGCTAAACAATTTTCCTGGGGGGCGGGGGGTTTGGTGGGAGTGCTGTCGGCGCTGACTGATTCACGCAAGGTGCATATTAAAATATATAACATAAAATGCCCCTATACAGAGATGCCCCCACATTGCCTCCAATAATGTGCCAGTAAGAAGTGTCCCCATAGTGCCCCACCAATAATGTATAATGTACCAGTAAGAAGTGCCCCCATAGATGCCCCACAGTGTCCCCCAATAATGTACCAGTTAGAAGTGCCCCATAGATGCCCTCAATAATGTACCAATAAGAAGTGCCCCCCAATATTGTGCCAGTAAGAAGTGCCCCCATAGATGCCCCACAGTGTCCCCCAATAATGTACCAGTTAGAAGTGCCCCATAGATGCCCCAATAATGTACAATAAGAAGTGCCCCCAGAAATGTGCCAGTAAAAGTGCCCCCATATATGCCCCCAATAATGTACTAGTAAGAAGTGCCCCCATAGATGCCCCCACAGTACCCTTAATAGTGTACCAATAAGAAGTGCCCCCCCAATATTGTGCCAGTAAGAAGTGCCCCCATAGACGCCCCCCAATAATATACCAATAAGAAGTGCCCCCATAGATGCCCCCACAGTGCCCCCCAATAATATGCCAATAGGAAATGCCCCCATAGATGCCCCCAATAATATGCCAATAAGACGCGCCCCCACAGTGCCCCCAATAATATGCCAATAAGAAGTGCCCCCATAGATGCCCCCAATAATATGCCAATAGGAAATGCCCCCAAAAATATGCCAATAAGAAGTGCTCCCATAGATGCCCCCCAATAATATGCCAATAAGAAGTGCCCCATAAATGCCCCCCAATAATACAAAAAGTGCCCCCATAGTGCCAGTAAGAAGTGACTCCCAATGCTCCTCTCCTCCAGCATTGTACAATAAAAAAAACAAAACACTTATACTTACCTCCATCAGGCTGGCAGCGATGCGATGCAGGCCTGCAGCCTATCAGAGAAACTGGCAGGGAGACGCCTCTCCCTCCCCTGCCCCGCTGCAGCACAGGCATCTATATCGCTGTCCTGAGGACGGCGATGCAGATGACTATGGAGATGAGCGCTTCCACAATGGAAGCGCTCATCTCCTTGTCCCCTGCCACCGCCATGGCCCGGCAGACATCGACTCAGGGCCCGGTCCCGGGCTAGGGTGGCCACCGGCTTCATCTCAAAAAGGAGGACATTTTCGGCCACACCCCCAATATGTTAAACCACACCCCAATCTGCTAAACCACGCCCCCAATCTGCTAAACCACGCCCCCAATCGGCTCGTACACCGTCACCCATCACACCTCCCCTGGCTCTTACCACACATACACCCCCACCACGTGAAAATTCAAGCCAGCAAGCCTAACTATAAAAATACCATTTCTAGTATGGTTAGAATAAAGAGGATTGTTCAGTAATTAAAAATAAAATATGGCAGATGGAAAAGAAATCCACAATTCTCAGCTGTTCCCTCCCTGCCATTGAATGCTTTGGTTATATGGCTGCAGTGGTGACGCCTGTGACACGCTGGACTTTCTGGCATCATTGCTGCTGCCACGTAAACAAAGACTGACAGGCATGTAATGGGCGAGTGTGCACATCTGTCATAGTGCTGGTGATGTGCACACTGATGGGCAGGTGTATGGCATGTGACCACTGCAGCCAGTTCTCAGCATTAGAGCACTGATTGGCTGCAGCAGTAACATACCATATACCGGCAGGTGACACATATCTGGATGGACATTACATTCACCAGCACCAGACATACCAGATGATACAGCACCACTTACCTCTTACATCCAGTGACGTCTTCCTGATGTAGATCTTCTCTTTTCTCATCTTCTCTATTTGGCCCACACCGCCATGACACTTCTTTCAGCTCCATCTTCTCTCTGCCACAAAGACATCATAGATTACCCACTTTTACTGTTATACTGCTGCTGCCTAAAATACTGCGCCCACTGTGCTCCCCAATGTCCCCAAATACTATACTGTAGATATAACAGTGCCATATAGGTAGGACCCCATATAGTCACCGTGCTCCCACTAATAATTCTCTCCTAGAGTGCCCCATTAGTAATAGTGCCCCAATAGTGATAATGCTCCACCAGTATCCCTTTTTAGCAGTAGTGCCCTCCATATTGTACTAATAATAGTACCCCCTGGTAGTAGTAATAATTCCCCATAATAGAAACCATTTTCCCATAGTGCCTCCAGTAGTGCTCCCAGAAATAATAAGGACCTGCTGTAATGGTCCTCAAATCATCCCACTGTGCCCCCATCAGACCTCACATCAGCCCACTGTGCCCCCATCAGACCTCAGATCAGCCTGTAGTGCCCCCTTCAGACCTCAGATCAGCCCACTGTGCCCCCATCAGACCTCAGATCAGCCCACTGTGCCCCCTCCAGACCTCAGATCAGCCCACTGTGCCCCCATCAGACCTCAGATCAGCCCACTGTGCCCCCTCCAGACCTCAGATCAGCCCACTGTGCCCCCATCAGACCTCAGATCAGCCCACTGTGCCCCTCCAGACCTCAGATCAGCCCACTGTGCCCCCATCAGACCTCAGATCAGCCCACTGTGCCCCCATCAGACCTCACATCAGCCCACCGTGCCCCCATCAGACCTCAGATCAGCCCACCGTGCCCCCATCAGACCTCACATCAGCCCACAGTGCCCCCATCAGACCTCACATCAGCCCACAGTGCCCCCATCAGACCTCACATCAGCCCACTGTGCCCCCATCAGACCTCACATCAGCCCACTGTGCCCCCATCAGACCTCAGATCAGACCACAGTGCCCCCATCAGACCTCACATCAGCCCACTGTGCCCCCATCAGACCTCACATCAGCCCACTGTGCCCCCATCAGACCTCAGATCAGACCACAGTGCCCCATCAGACCTCACATCAGCCCACTGTGCCCCCTTTAGACCTCAGATCAGCCTGTAGTGCCCCCTTTAGACCTCAGATCAGCCTGTAGTGCCCCCTTTAGACCTCAGATCAGCCTGTAGTGCCCCCTTTAGACCTCAGATCAGCCTGTAGTGCCCCCTTTAGACCTCAGATCAGCCTGTAGTGCCCCCTTCAGACCTCAGATCAGCCTGTAGTGCCCCCTTCAGACCTCAGATCAGCCTGTAGTGCCCCCTTCAGACCTCAGATTAGCCTGTAGTGCCCCCTTCAGACCTCAGATCAGCCTGTAGTGCCCCCTTCAGACCTCAGATTAGCCTGTAGTGCCCCCTTTAGACCTCAGATCAGCCTGTAGTGCCCCTTTAGATCTCAGATTAGCCTGTAGTGCCCCCTTCAGACCTCAGATCAGCCTGTAGTGCCCCCTTTAGACCTCAGATCAGCCTGTAGTGCCCCCTTCAGACCAGCCTGTAGTGCCCCCTTCAGACCAGCCTGTAGTGCCCCCTTCAGACCAGCCTGTAGTGCCCCCTTCAGACCAGCCTGTAGTGCCCCCTTCAGACCAGCCTGTAGTGCCCCCTTCAGACCAGCCTGTAGTGCCCCATTCAGACCTCAGATCAGCCCACTGTGCCCCATAAAAAAAAAAAAAAAATCTTACCTTTCCTGGGCTGCAGCTCTGCTCCACCGCTCTTGTCTCTTCACTGCCCGCGCTGCACTGTCACCTGACTGCGTGCAGCGTCAGGTCAGAGTGCGCGCACTACGTCCTGACGCTGTACCAGTCAGGCGTGTGCAGCGCAGCCAGACAGGAAGACAGCGGAGCGCAGGAGGAGCTGAGCGGTGAGTACAGACCCAGCTCCTGCAATGAGCGCTTCCATCTGTATTGATGGAAGCGCTCATTGCTTCCTGCGCCCCTAAAAAGGAGGACTTCTGGCCGTCCGTCCTGGCCTTTAGCTGGACGGAGGACCAGGAGTCCAAAAACCGGACTGTCCGGCCAAAAACCGGACGGATGGCCACCCTATCCTGGGCCGTGGCCCGGTGGTTGGGGACCGCTTCTGTAGAAGATCTATGGATCTTTCTGTATTATGATTTAAAGCACAATAAAAATGTATAGTGTAAGGCTACTTTCACACCAGCGTTTTTGCTGGATCCGTCATGGATCAGCAGAAACGCTTCCATCATGATAATGCAACGTCTGCATCCGTTCTGAATGATACGTTTTTTTATCTTTTAAATAGCTAAGACGGATCCGTTTTCTATTGTGTCTGAGAAAACGGATCTGTCCCCATTGACTGACATTGTGAGTCATGACGGATCAGTTTGGATCAGTTTCTTCATGCGGACACCAAAACGCAGCAAGCAGCGTTTTAGTGTCCGCCTCCAAAACGGGATGCTGACTGAACTGAAGCAAACTGAGGTCTGATTATTAATGGAGGTCTGATGTGAGGTCTGATAGGGGTCTGATCTGAGAACTGATAAATAATGGGAGTCTGATGTAAGGTCTGATGGGAGTCTGATCTGAGGTCTGATTATGAATGGGGGTCTGATCTGAGATCTACTGAATAATAGGGATCTGATCTAGAGTCTGATGGGAGTCTGATCTGAGGTCTGATTTTTAATGGTGGATCTGATATTTAACAGTAAATGACCCATTAACTTTAATTTGAGAGTTTTTAGAGAGTTTTTAGGCATGCTCTGTGACCTGTGCAGAGGCCATAGTGAAGGAAGGGGGAAGAAGTGAGCTGTATCCATGTATCCATCATCTTTTGTGTGCAGCAGATCCTGTGATTTCTGCCTCCAGCTTTATAATAGAGGAATTACCGTATTTTTCGCTTTATAAGACGCACTTTTTTTCCCTCAGAAGTAGAGGGAAAATTGCCGTGCGTCTTATAAAGCGACTACTAGTGAGAGCTTCCATTATGGAAGCGCTCACTAGTATGTAATAGGTGCCGGGAGCGGGGAAACATACTCACCCTCCTACGCTGCAGCTCCGCTCAGGGTCCGGCGCTCCTCTGTCTTCCCTTGCTGGCGCTGCACTGTCCTGACCCCGTACAGTGTCAGGACGTAGTGCGCACACTCTGACCTGGCGCTGCACGCAGTCAGGTGACAGTGCAGCGCCGGCAGGAGAAGACAGAGGAGCGCCGGACCCGGAACGGAGCCATGGCGCAGGAGAGGTAAGAGAGTTTTTTATTTTATCCTTATGGGGCTGATGGGCTGATCTGAGGTCTGATGGGGGCACAGTGGGCTGATCTGAGGTCTGATGGGGGCACAGTGAGCTGATGTGGGGGCTGATGGGCTGATATGGGGTACAGTGGGCTGATCTGAGGTCTGATGGGGGCACAGTGGGCTGATCTGAGGTCTGATGGAGGCACAGTGGGCTGATGGGCTGATATGGGGTCACAGTGGGCTGATATAGGGGCTGATGGGCTGACCTGAGGTCTGATGGGGCACAGTGGGCTGATATGGAGGCACAGTGGGCTGATATGGGGGCTGATGGGCTGATCTGAGGTCTGATAGGGGCACAGTGGGCTGATATGGGGGCTGATGGGCTGATATTGGGGCACAGTGGGCTGATCTGAGGTCTGGTGGGGGCACAGTGGGCTGATATGGGGGAACAGTGGACTGATCTGAGGTCTGATGGGGGCAGAGTGGGCTGATATGGGGGCTGATAGGCTGATCTGAGGTCTGATGGGGGCACAGTGGGCTGATATGGGAGCACAGTGGGCTGATCTGAGGTCTGATGGGGGTCTGACATGGAGGGCTGATGGGGTTCTGACATGGAGGGCTGATATGGGGGTCTGATGTGATGTCCAGAAATTTATGGGGTGTCTGATATGAGGTAACATAGTAACATAGTTTGTAAGGCCGAAAAAAGACATCTGTCCATCCAGTTCGGCCTGTTTTCCTACAAGTTGATCCAGGGGAAGGCAAAAAAACCCTGTGAGGTAGAAGCCAATTTTCCTCACTTTAGGGGGAAAAATTCCTTCCCGACTCCAGTCAGGCAATCAGAATAACTCCCTGGATCAACGACCCATCTCTAGTAACTATAACCTAGGTGTGATGAAAAATATTTTTTTCTTATTTTCCTACTCTAAAATCTGGGGTGCGTCTTATCAAAGGGTGCGTCTTATAAAGCGAAAAATACGGTACCTTTCATTGTATTTCTTCCTTTGATATTGAGATGATCACTGAGAAGAAAGCTCTACAAAAAGGGAAGTGTAGACCTATTGTGAGTGTCAATGGCTCGGGCGACAACTGCAATACCAATAATATCAACTGATTTAATAAAGATAAGGCTGTAGAAAATCTGAAATGAAAAATATGCATAACATAACTTGATTTAAAGTGTACCTAAACCTTCACACAAACTTTATTAAAACTTGTGCTAAATGTGATGGAAATGATTTTGTAGTGTTTTTTTTACTTTTCCTAGCAAAATAGATACCTGAAGTTCAATAGGTCATTTTCTAATGATATGTTCCCCTTAATGCTGGGGATGAGATGATATTGAATGTTACTAGGAAAACTCCCTGCATCTTTTCTATTAGAAAGACCAGGAAGATAAAAATACACCCGGTGTCTTTATACAGAACAGTCTTAGGAGGTTTTCCTGTTAATTGACTTAGCACTTCAGCTAGGTGTTGTGGCAGGTACAAATGGATGTGCGGTTACCGTTAATGCTGTTTTGCAGACTGCTTCTGGTGTTCCAAGACTATACAATACAGAAGTTGTTTTACTCTTGCATGGGGGAATACAAAAACAATTTTTGTCAGGAAATGTACCTTTCACAGGTTCTTTTATCAGAAGGTCAATTTTACTGTGTTGAGTGGCATAATGGCCATTATTTGTAATGCAGACCAGAAGCTTTCCAGTACAGTCTGCTTTATTAGGACTATGACGTAAGAATAGGAGATATACTGCCCCACACATTGGAATTAACAGCCTTTGTAAATATGTTTATACACTACTAACACATCCAATAAAGCTAAGTCACTTATTTGACTGGTTTATAATGGCATTCATTTCATCTTCTTAATTTATTAGCGCTTGCTGCCATATATCCCACACTCAGGCTTGGTTCTTTAAATTTTATTTAACAAAAAATTCTACTGAACAGATCCCAGTGTTTTCTGTGTTATCACTTGTGCCCCTTTAAGTACTGTATATCATTAAAGGGGTTATTCCATGACTAATGTATAAAAATGTAAATCAGACATCATATAGTACATGACAGTCTCTTTGTAACAAAGCTAGAACCAGCCCTGTACCTCACATGGATCCAGAGATCTCCCCATTCAGGGGGAGTGTCTTTTCTGCTGCAGCTAAGGGGGCGTGTCTCAGCTCCCCCTATCACAGCTCAGGAGGCAGTTGAAGGATGAAAATGAGCATGTGCGGCCTTCTCAGTGAGCCGGACAAAGAAATAAGAAAAAATAACAAACAGCAGGTAGCACTATATAGATACATTTTATTCAATAACTCAGTGGCTGTGCTAAATTTTTAATTATGTGCAATAACAAAAGTATTCAGATCCAGGTGCAGGTTGAAAACCCACCCATACGCATTTTTACAGCATTCAGTAATGGGCCTTAGGCTGGGCTGCCGCTTTTTTGGCCCAGTCTAGGCCCTGCACAGGTCTCCTGTGCAGCGGAGAGCGGCGGCTCGGCTCTCACAAGGGATTTTATTGTACAAAAGTAGTAAAAAAAAATAATAAATAAAAAATAAATAAATATATATATATATATATATATATAATTTTATATATACAGTACATATATATATATATATTATTTTATATATACAGTATATATATGTATATATATATATATATAGGTGTATTTAATATTGCTGTAATTGAACTTACCCAGAGAATAAATATATTATGTTATTTATGCCGAAAAATGAACGTACCAAAATTTATAAGGTAAAAGCACAGTGGCAGTGTTGCTGTTTTTTCCCATCTCCCTCCCTCAAAGAGTTAGTAAACGTTAATCAGAAAGTTATGTGTACCCCAAAATGGCACGTTTAAAAACTACAACTTGTCCCACAAAAAACAAGCCCTCATACAGGTACATAGACGGAAAAATAAAAAAGTTATAGCTCTTGGAAGGCGAAGTTGAAAAACAGAAGAAAAATGCTTGGTCAATAAGGCCCAAATCAGGCTGGTCACTAAGGGGTTAATGTAAATGAATGCATTTTCTATTATACTTTCCTTCACAATTCTACTCTTGACCCTCCTGGGTCCCCTGACATTTTTTGTTTTCATTCCTGTGTGATGACATGACACCAATCAAATGTGGTCACAAGCCTTGGCATTACTGTGAATGAAATGGAAAAAACAGAAGACTGCAAAGAAGGAAAGAGTAGCAGAGTACCTAGAGTATGATTGGTGGAGGTGCCCAGCAGAATAGGAAAGGTATATGTATTAGAACGTTTATAGTGATGTTTTAGGTTCATTGAATAGTATTAAAATGATGGAAATCCCATTTATATTCAGCAATACCGCTGCAGTCAGCTGAGTACAAGATTAATAGCACTTTCTCTAAGAATTGAAGGTGCAGCGGGACTTGCAGCATAATTCGACAGCTCATCGGCTTTCTCCTGTACAGATGCTGGAAATTTCCCAGAGCCTTCCCTTTTCCATCATCAGAATCTCCTTTGCTTCTAGGGGTGCACTCACACAATGCAGATTTTGTTGCAGAAATTTCCGCAACTGAAAATCAGTTCTGTTCATTTGAATGGGATGGCAAGCACAGAGAATTCTGCAAGCCCCATTCAGGTGAATGAAACTGATTTTCAGTCACAGAAATTTCTGCAAAAAAAATCTGCAGCGTGTGAGTGCACCCCTAGTGGGGTAACTTGGGTGATAGTTGTGCTATGGACGCCTGCTGAACATGACTAATATATAAATTAAGGTCACAGAATGAATCCTATTTCCATAAACTTGAACCACCTCCCACAAAATGACATCAGTAGGAGGTAATTCCCTTATGATCCAACACATGTATGTGCTTGTGCAGGCAAAAAAGTTGATAATCAGTGGTAGTGTGGCTTTTACACTCTTGCAGTTATGGCCAGGATTGGAGAAAATTCTGATCCTAACCACTTAACCCCTGATGCACCTCGATAAGTACTAGGTCAGATTTTTAAGGAGTTATCCAATAATTAATGTAAAAAATGAAAATCAGATATCACATAGTACCTCATGTGGATCAAAACCGATCTCCCCATTCATTGCTCCAATTGTTCTACTAGATTTATTTCAAGCTGGCACCGTTGGGGTGTGTCCTTTCTGCTACTGGTCTCTCCCTATCATAGATCAGGGTGTGTGCTTTCTCAGGGGGGAAGTATTTTTGGTCACAGCCCTCTACCTGTAACTATTACAGCTTCTAACAGCAGATATGGCTAGTGGCCGTTGAAGGATGAAACCGAGCAGGTGAGTCCACCTCAGGTGGACAGAGAAGTAAAGAAAAGAAGAAACAACAGATGGCATTACACATATACTTTTTATTGAATAACTCAGTGGTGGTTCTAAATTTTCAATGACATGCAATTACAAACGTATTCAGATCCAGGTGCTGGTCAATAAAAGTAATGATTCAAAAAAAAATTTTTGCTGCACAATCATAAAAAGATCTTTAATATCTGGATTTACAAAATTATTGTCCGTGGTAGCAGAATCCATAATGGAATTCTTAGATAACCTGAACCTTGTATGCCGAACGTGAAACCACAAGTTCGCTCAACACTATCCCAATGAATGTGGAGATCTCTGGATCCATGTGAGATCCAGGGCTGGTTCTAGCTTTGTTAGAAAGAGGTTGTCATATATTATATGATGTCTGATTTTCATTTTTTACATTAATTATGGGCTAACCCTTTTAAGTGACTAAAATGAATTGATAACTGCAGGAGCCAGGCAGAGTATATGTGTAGTGGTGCAGGTCAGCAGAAGGGACAGGGTGAGGGGCCCTCTGCAGAATTTGCTGGCTCCGCTGTGGGCCGTTCTGAGGCTAGCTGTACCCTAGGACAACTGTCACTTATTTTTATAAGATTTTTTAAAATTTAGAAGTCCTTACTTAGTAAAAGTTTGCCAGCTTTATAAAATAGTAATTTGTTGAGTTCATACTCTAAATCTATATATGTTTACAATTACATAAATACATTTTCATAAATCTATGACGGGAACTCTAAGCATAAAGTTAAGCACAATCAGCAAAGATGTTTCTGCGGATCTGCAAGTGTTGAATATTGTGTTCAATAAAAGAAACTTATTTTATTTCAATGGATGGTAGCAAACCAATAGCCTCTGTACGCAAGAATGCCTACATATACTGTATATGTTTATCCACTACAACATGGAAGTAATCATTTATTGTTTTTTTATTTGCTTTTATGTATATATGTTCATCATTTTATATTCTTTTAACTTGCTCTGCTTTACCTCATATTACCTTTTATCTTCCTCAAGGAAACCCAAAGCAAATCAATTATCACCTTCACAGCTAGTTTCAGTACACAGTTCTTCCCCTTCCTCAGCAATTTATTTATGGCATGGCAGAAGGAGACATGTACACTGACAGAAATCCTTTGGGGGTCCTTTGGAAATATATAGATAACCTTTTCTGGTACCAAAAAGACGGACTGTCTGTCTTATTTGAGTACCATAAAGGGGTTGTGCAAGAATAAGGGGGGTTTTGTCAACCCCCCCCAACTTGCCCGACCAGTAAAGGGAAGCTTACTTGCCTGCTTCCCACCGCTAGCTCCCTGCTCCTTCTCCTCCAGGCCTGCGATACTCTGCTGCTGTTCCTCGCTGTAGACATCCAGGTTGACATCGCCACAGCCAATCACTGGCCACAGCGGAGTCCGAATCCCCTTGCGTCATGTGACCATTTGTCGATAAACTGGATGTTTGCAGCGAGGGAAGGAGTGGGGAAAAAGGTAAGTAAGCTTCCCTTTACAGGTACAGGCAAATGTGTGTGTGTATGGGGGGGGGGGGGGGAGTGGGATCCCAACTACTAAAAACCTTCCATTCTTGCGCAACCCCTTTAGTCTCCACAAATACACAAACTAATATTATTTACTGTATCCACTAGCATATTTTGTGTCAGTTTTCTTGAGCTATATATAGATGAATACTACCTTGCAGTTGTCGCCCTCCTCACACAATCCATACATTTTATTTCAACAGCAGCACATGTGAGGACCAGGAGAGCTTGTTCAGACGACTTGGCATTTCATAAACTATAGAACTATAGGAACAAAGACATACGGTAGATGTTTGAGAGAACTGACAAATATTTAACTAATAGAAGACAAGTGTAATTTTTGTAAATGTGGGGGCCATAGAATTCAAAATCGAAGCTAAACTCTAGAGATTTGCCCATACAAACTTATAAAAAGCAACTATAAATATACAAGTTTGTAGGTTAAAGTGAGGAAACTGTCTCACCCACAATATTTACAGCACAGCATTAAATATTACACCATAAATGCAAAAATAGTCATGACTATATGCTAACAGAGAGTAGAAAGTTAAAGAGACAGAGGGTTGAGGTTATTTACTGCATGGCTAAATATCTGGTAAAAGCTGATTATTATAATTTGCAGCCAACAGCTAATAAACACAGATGGCCTAACTGCAGTAAAGTCCCCTTTATGTCCAGGTTATAAAATAACCTTTTTTAAGGTTTAATATTCATAAACCATCACAAAAAGGGGCTACATGTTGTGCTTTATTTGGCTGGAGAGGACTCATGTTTGTGAGAATAACCCCTTTTCAGATTGAATCTTGCCCAGTGATCAGATTATTACTGCAGTTCTGAAACCTTTTGTGATGAACTACTGTACTATTACCGGCTATACATTTACAGTAGCCAGCCATATATTTATATAGGTGCAGCCTTTGTAGATCACTGGTCTTAAATAAATGAGAGGCTTGAGCCGCCAGAGCTGCTTTATGTTAGTGGTAAATTGAGGGGGCCCCCGAGTGGGAGACCCCCTCTATGATGTCCTTCATATGACATTTGTGAAAGGGTTGCCTTGATTAAACAACTCCATTAGAACAATTTTGGTGCAGCATGTCACTGACTTTACATGTCTACAGTGTATGTCTAATGTGTGTCAAAATAAGCAATACACGATATATTACAAATCAAATATATAGCGCTAACATACGCATAGAAATTTCAAACATGCTATGGCTAAAAAAAATAGTTTTGTATTTACATGTTTTGTTTACTTTTGTAATCTTGATAAAATTACGTAATTAGCTACATTTTAATCTAAAATACTTCAACATTAAAAATAATACAGTCATTTTATGCATTGCAAGCCCTATCCTCTAAATATTTTTATGCGCAAATCATTTTGTGAATTCCCTACAGCAACTTGAGTCTCAGTATAAAATACGTTTATTTCTGGTCGTATTTACTTTGCCTGCAGCACAAATATTGCACAGTATGACAATATTTTTCAGAATTCATTATCTTAGTTAATTGAAGGTGGAAAGATGAAGCTTTGTGAAAGTCCTGGTTGTCAATTGCAGCCTTAAAGCGAACCTGTCACCATGAAAATGCAGCAGTAAGCTACTGTAAGCAGGTTATAGAGCAGGAGGAGCTGAGCAGATTGATGTGTAGTTTTGTGGGAAAAGATTTGGTGTAGCTTGTATCCCATTCATTTATATTCCTGGTTATTGTGGACTTTGAAGTCCAGGAGTCGGTTCTATCAATGATTGACACCTATCTTTGTATACACAGTCATAGAGGGCAGGCTGTTAATCACTGATAGGACCTCCTCATTGACTTCAAATCCCAGAATGAGCAGGAATTTAAATGAATAAAATATAAGTTATACTGAATATTTTCCCATAAAACTATCTGCTCAGCTCTTCATGCTACCTTCAGCTCAGAAACCATGTTCAATTTGACAGGTTCCCTTTAATAGTACTATAGAAGATATGCAGCGACCAGGCCTCAGGGACATATTTGTGAGTGTAATAGTGTTGTCACAGTGGTGTTGCCAGTGGATAGATTACTCACAGTTTTGAAGCTGTAGCTCCCTGGGCCGGTGTGCAGTGAGTGGAAGGGGACACCAACTCCTTCGGGGCACTCTCTGGTTCCAGGGGCTCTGCCAGGTGTTGATGTGAGATTCCCTTGATGTTGGAATATTAGGGTGTCAATTGGCAGGGTCCCTGATGGTTTTCGTGACGCCAGCACCTTGCAGTGCAAAATAAATAAATGGTGGAAAGATGAGTTTCTTGCTCAAAAACAGTAGAACTTTACTTGGTTTGTTGCCCTGGAATAATTCTCTCATCAAGTACAATTCACAAGTGCTTCTCTTGTAGTAAATAGAATAATGCTGCAAGACACCCTTAGTAGGCTGAGTAGTCAGTATATGAATCTCTATATGTAAGCTTCCTCTAGTTGACAATAAAGTAATCTCTCTGCTTAATTTCTATCCTTTCCTTAAGTCCACTTAGAATCAATCCGGCACTGGATATAATGTAAGATTAAACGATTTTCTTACTTCCAATTAGCATCCCACAGGGCGGTATCCCTGGACGGCAGGCATCAATCCTTGTGCTCCATTATTTAACTTCTGGGTGCTCTGGAATAACATGGGTCCACAATCCCCAGAGGGGTAGATGTGGATGGAAACACAACTTGGCGCCTTAGTTGTAGAAAACGTGTCTAGGTTCCTGAGGCTACTCCTGTACACTGATGCTCTAGAGTTCAGAAAACTTCTATTAGTTATTACCTCAACCAGTCTCTCCTTATATCCTAGTTGCAGAGGATTTGGTGGCTTAGAAATGGTAAAGGCCACAAATTTCCTAGCTTGGCCAGAGCCAGGCTGACATGGAAGCTACATGGTGGACAGACATTCCAGACTCACTCCTCTCTGGACTGACTTAACTACTCTGAGCTGACTGACTGACCTGGTTCTAACCTGTTGCAGGGCTTTATATATTATGTTATAGCACCACATAGTGGTGTAACACAGAATAACACTTACCCAGCCTGAAAAGGTTCTTGCAGCATGAAAATACAGATACAGTACATTATAAATGACATGACTAGTACAGATAATTTGTTGTGTCCCCTTTTCACACAATAAGTGGGACACTGCAGATAGAAGTACAGAGAATTGACAGGTTGGCAGGTAGAATGATTGTACTGTTCTACAGTACAAGTAAATGGACTTCAGCTCTGCTACAGAACCTTACAGACCTCTTAAAGAGGTTTTCTGGGTGTAGAATAGGTCATCAATATGTGATTGGTGGGAACATGACACCTGACACCCCGATAATCAGCTCTTTGAAGAGGGTGCAATGCTCTAGTGAGCGCTGAGGCCTCCTCAGATCATACCAAGCACAGCTCCATACATTGTTTAGCTGTTGTGTTTGTTATCAATTTTCTAGTCATGAAAAACTCCTTTAAAGCTTTAAGACCTTAGTCATTTTTTTTAAATTTATTGATTTACATGTATTTTGGACTAAAAACATTTTCATTACACGTTTGTATACAAATTTTGCACTGTTTGGCTTCTTCAGCTTCTATGTTTTAAAGCCCATAGCAGCTACAGAAAGTCATTCTCTGATAAATCGACACAATGGTTTTCTGCAGCTACTGTGTGCGCTAAACCTATTATAAAAATAAATGGCTTCAAGGATGTCCATAGTTTTAACTAGTGATGTTAAAGAGGACCTTTCACCACCCCTGACATGTCTGTTTTAATAGTTTCATGCATTCCTCATGTAATAACAATTCTGGAGCATCTATACTTATGTCTCTATGTTGTGCTACTCCTTTATTATCTCTACTAGAAGTTATGAATGAATTACTAGCAGTCTGCAGTAAGGGTACCGAGGGGAGGTAACCAGTTGGGGGGGTGTCCCTGCACAGTCTGAAAATGGCAGCACTGAGTGGATACAGTGAGTCTGTGCAGGAACACACCCCCAACTGGTTACCTCCCCTCTGTACCCTTACTGCAGACTGCTAGCAATTAATGTATAACTTCTGGTGAAATAATAAAGGCATGCTACAACATAGAGACATAAGAATAGAGGCTCCAGAATTGTTATTACATGGGGAATGCATATTAAAACAGACATGTCAGGAGTGGTGAAAGGTCCTCTTTAACATATTAGTATGAATAAGACAAGTGCAGTATATACCAAAGCACTCCTTCGTTATATTGGAAATGCCTTGGGTTAGATATTGGAAATGCCTTGGGGTGGGAGCAGCATTGTGTGTGAAGTCAACATGTATGACTAAATGTCATATGAGTAGAGTAAGGAGAAAACAGGAGCAGAAATCATCCCCATAAAGCCATAATACAATTATAGCTGTGCTCAGCAGGGGGTAACATCACACCGTGAGTGCTTTTTGGCAGCCATATTGGTCAAATAAACTAAAAAGAGACCTGTTTGCTGATATTTATAGTCGGGTTATAGAGCCAAATCTATTTCAGTAGGCTAGGGATAGAAAAAGATTTGCATAGAAGACTCCAGTGTGTGATTCATACAGGACTCACATCTCTTTCAGAGCATTTCACATATTAAAAATATTTAGAAGGTACATATTAATTCATTTATTTGTGAACACAATACATTACAGTGAGCAGAACTATTATGAAAGCTGGGAAGATTGCACTGTGTCATCAGTTCTGATGGGGTCTTCCTATGAGGAAGGCATTTACATTGACACTAAAGTAGAGTGGTATTTCTCAACATCCAGAAGTCAAGTAAGGCTACTTTCACATCTGCATTGTGCTGTCCGGTCTTGACATCTGGCAAAGGCTCTCAAAACCAGAGGAAAATGCTTCGGTTTTGTCCCCATTCATTGTCAATGGGGACAAAACAGAACAAACTGGAATGGAGGGTGCCAGAATGCAGAAGCCATATCCGGCACCAAAAACTATGTAAGTCAATGGTACCGTGTGGGTTTTTTTGGATAAGAAAAAAAATGGATCCGGCAATAAAATCACTATAAGTCAACGGGTGTTGGATCCGTTTTTTCTGTGTTGGGAAAAAAACAGATCCGGTACCATTGACTTATATGTTTTTTGATGCCGGATCCATTTTCTACATTTTTGATATAATACGACCGGATCCGTTCAGAACAGATGCAGACAGTTGTATTATTATACGGAAGTGTTTTGATGTGGTTTTGACATCCCATGCTGTATTTCAGAATCGGACAGCAAAAGCGCAGATGTGAAAGGAGTCTGACCCCTACTCAAAATAAACCTATTTATATGCTCACAATATAGTATACTCCCTATTGACATGGTATGTACCTCTTCAGGTATACATAACACAACCTAGGGTCTGGAACAGTGGTGGACAACCAGCAACATAGGGGCCACTTACAGCCCACAGTGTCATTCTGTGCCATTCTGTATTTTCCATGTTAGAGAGGTAATTTAAGTAATTTGGAACAGCGACGTAGCGTGGGTTGCCAGCACCCGGGGCAAGCCAAGTATTGCGCCCCCCCAACCTGTGACTACGCCCATTTTTACAAATAATGCAGAAGATGTCACCTACATTCCAACGTAATACCACAGATAACACAGTGATAACTCTCTGAGTACAGATAATGTAGTACATGTCACCTGCAGTCCTATGTAACACCACAGATAACACAGTAATAACCCTCTAATTACAGATAATGTAGTAGATGTCACCTTCAGTCCTATGTAACACCACAGATAACACAATGATAAGTCTCTGAGCACAGATAATGTAATAGACGTTACCTGCAGTCCTCTGTAACACTACAGATTACACAGTGATAACTCTCTGAGTACAGATAATGTAGTAGATGGGTGTGAGGCTCCAGAATTCAGAACACACACACAATGTGACCTGAAGTCTGGGGCCAGGTTTTGGCAGTGAGGTCCAAATTCTATATCCATCCCCCCTTCCCCCAAAACAGATATTTGGATGGACATTACATGCATTGCTATGAAATATACAGGAGAATACAGCACGACATACCTCTTACATACAGTGACATCTACCTCCTCCTCAGCGTCTTCATTCGGAGATAGGACCGTCATGATAGCTTCTTTCAGCCGTGTCTCATCTCTGCAGAGTTTCACAGATAAAAATTCCTCACTTTACTATCATCCTCAGATAACAGACCTCCCCTCCCCCGTAGTGCCCTCTGTATAATTATAATTAGAGATGAGCGAATATATTTGCCGCTTCATAGATTCGTATCGAATGCTCCATTTTTCTCACTCCGAAGCGAATTTGGATTTTGTCAGATTTGCTTCGTATTATTCGTAAATGTTCTTAAAATTTTGAACGCTAACGCTACGTACGCTACGTACGCTACGTACGCTACGTACGCAACGTACGCTATGTACGCATTCTTCTTGCCCCCTCCCCCGGCCCCCTGAAGCGGGAAAATGATGATATGCCCCCTCAAGAGCGGGAAAAACCAGCCCGGCCCACCGGGGACTAAATATTTGCATGTATAGGGAGTGCTCCCTCATTACTCCGCCCTCCACTCCAGTTCAAGCCAGCGCTGAACAAGATCCAGAGTAAGACCACAGCAAACAGCATGGCAAAAGAACTGCGACCCAAGTGAGATGGTCTTTGGGGACGAGTACCCCGAACCACCACCCGCTCCAGAGATCAGAGTGGAACAACTGTGCCAGGGAGTCCCACCGGCTCCTGACTCCATATTCGCCTTGCCGGCTGGTCCACTTCGCCACCCAGGAGGAGAACAACACCTTCCATTCGGCAGAACCCGTTTGTGCCAGCATCGGTGATGGCCCACGCCCAGACCCTATAGGACTACAAGAATGCAGTGGAGGACGGGGTCATCCAGGTACTGGACCATCCAAGGTTGATAGACCCAACACTGGAGCGGCGAAAGGGAACCGTCCTATGGTTTTCTGTGGAGCGAGGCTGTGGCTTCCTTGCAGATGACGAGGACGGCAAGGAGTACTTTGTGGGCTGCAGGTCAGTGAAACGGCCGTACATGCCCCAATCCCGTCAGAGCCTGTACGTGGGGGATCAGGTGGAATATACCCCATGGCATACCTGAAAGGCCCCTTTGCTACTGGGGTAACGTTATTATCAAAGCTCCTGGTACCGGCATCACCACCTCAAGTTTGGCTGGAGGAACCACCAGGCGAAGTACCGGTGCGCTGCCTTCAGGAGTCACCAGATCGCACCCTCCGTTTCAGGGAGAAACCATAGCCGGAGCCTCTGATCCCTGGACTGCCAGTGCCACCACCATCACAGTCCTTTCAGCTGGGTCAGCTGACGATTTCATCGTTTACGTTCCAGTCCACGGTGATCCACCAGTACCAACTACCCTGGAAGATGAAGCCAGCAGCAGCCAGGGGAGCTGGAGCTTCTTCCCTGGGTGCAATCTTGCCCGAACCGCTGCAGCCAGAAGTCCTTAGCCCTGCTGTCCTGGCAGGACAATCCGGAAAAGTAAAGGCGCAAGTGGCTGCAGCGCTCACCAGGCGCAAGTGGCTGCAGCGCTGACCACCACCCAGACCCGGTCAAGTCAGACTTCTGGAAGAAGAGGGCAGTGAAGTTCCACCTTGGCAGCGAGCTTGGCCTACAGGAGGCAGTAGCGTCCTCTGATGTCTTTGAGCAGTAGCTCAAGCGAGGAGGACTTCAGGTCCCTCAGCTGAGGAACCCTACTACTGGCTGATTTAAAGGACACTTCAGGAGGACCTATGGGAGCCACACCATGGACTGCCCCTGATGGGTGAGAGCTAGTTGGCACTTGATTTGTTTAGTTTGTATTGGCCCCTGTTTGACTCTCACCCAGATGGATATGGCTTGTCAGAAAATTCCCAGTTGCGCCTAAGCGTGCCTATTTTCCTTTTTCCCCCTTCTCAGGTTATTTGGGGGCCCCCTTTGCAAAGAGGGTTCTCAATTTGCTGCTATTTTATATTATCCATGTGAATTACACGTTACCTGTTTGGATTACAAAATTACCTCATGTGGATTACAACTGAATTTTGGACTGTGTTCCAGTGTTTTATCATGCCAAGGAGCCATGAGGAGAGACTCAAACGTATATCTGAGCCTTTTATGCTTGAAAATGTGAAATTGCACTAAAATGTTTGCATATTTGTCTTTGCTGTATTTTAGCAATAATGTTTTTACAGGTTCAGCAACGTTCAAGCACTTTAGCCCATTGTGTGTATTCTTTTTCAGGTACTGCAATGTGTCCTATTATGCACTTAATGTACGGTGTTTTTTTAGTAAATTATGCACTTAGCCGCATAGCTAACACCTTACTTTTCTACCTCATATGAACTGCCTCTAAAGACTGTACACCGTGGCCTAGCCTCATGCGTATGACGCAATCGCGAGTCAATAGTAGACTAGGGATTCGTACGCACATTGTACGCTAATGCTTACATATTGCATACTTTTAACATACTTTTACGAACTGTATGTTCGTAATTTGTGTAGGAATGTTCGCAAAACAACGATTATTTTTTAACGCAAATTCGACTGAACAAATTTGTATTAAGAACGAATCTTTGTCGATTATTCGCTGAAGTGAATTTTGGATGATTCGCTCATCTCTAATTATGATATATAATGGCCCCTCTGTATTATTATTATTGTCCCCTCTGTATTATTATTAATATTATAATGGCCCCCTCTGTAGTATTATTGTAATAATTATGGCCCCCTTCAGCCCCTCCAGCATACTGTCCCATGTAAAAAACATCATCTCCCTGCCTTCAGCCCCTCCAGCATACAGTCCCATGTAAGATACAACCTTCCTTCAGCCTTTCCAGCATACAGTCCCGTGCAAGATAAATCACTCCCCTGCCTTCAGCCCCTCCAACATACAGTCCCATGTAATATACATCACTCCCCTGCCTTCAGCCCCTCCAGCATACAGTCCCATGTAAAATACATCACTCCCAGGGGCGAACTAGGAACTTAAAGTGGCCCTGGAAAAAATACTAAAAGTAGCCCAGCTTTGTAGTTGGGTTTAAATTGATGGAAGGCAGGGTCAGCAATACCTTATTGTGGCACATTATACCACCACAACAGAGCCAAATACCACAGTCCATTACAATGTACTGCCAGCAGCACAAAATACATTCCCAAAAACTTCCACTGGCCGGCCGTGAGGAGGGTCCAGGCAGCTCCCTGGGCATCGGCCCACCGGGACATTTCCCTGTAAGGTCTATGGCCAATCTTACATTGATCACTCCCCTTGCCTTCAGCCCCTCCAGTATACAGTCCCACGTAAAATACATAACTCCCCCTGCCTTCAGCCCCTCCAGCATACAGTCCCATGTAAAATACATCACTCCCCCTGCCTTCAGCTCCCCCATCATATAATCCCATGTAAGATCCATCACTACCCGGCCTTCAGCCCTTCCAACATACAGTCCCATGTAAAATACATCACTTCACCTGCCTTTAGCTCCTCCAGCATAAAGTCCCATTTAAAATACATCACTCTCCTGCCTTCAGCTCCTCCAGCACACAGTCCCATGTAAGACACATCACTTCCCTGCCTTTAGCCCTACCAGCGTACAGTCCCATGTAAAATACATCACTCCCCACTTTCAGCCCCTCCAACATACAGTCCCATGTAAAATACAAAACTCCTCCTGCCTTCAGCCCCTCCAGCATACAGTCCCATGTAAATAGTATCACCCTCCCTCTCTTTGCTGCCTGCCTTCAGCCCCTCCAGCATACAGCCCCAAGTATGATACATCACTCTCCCTGCCTTAAGCCCTTCTTGCAAACAGTCCTGTATAAAATAATATCACCCCCTGCCCTCAGCCCCTCCAGCATAAAGTCCCATGTAAATAATGTCACCCTCCCTTCAGACCCCTCTAACATACAGTCTCCAATACAAGGATTACTCCTCCTCCCTTCAGCCCCTGCAAAAGGCCCCCCCAAGTAAAAATAACAGTCAATATTCTCCTCCATACACCGACCAGCAGCCTCTGCTCCTCTCTCCAATAACCTGCTCTGTAGAATCTCCTGCAAATCTTGAGGCCCCGCCCCCTGGATGAAAGACCCCGCCTCTTCCCCTGACATCATACCTACCAGGAGCAACTCCATTCTAGTCCACTACGGTGGCTATACTGCCTCATAGGCTTCAGGCCACTAGCCTGAAGCCCATGAGAAAGAATGGAGGGGACGGGAGCCATAGGCTCCTGTGGCCCTCATTGAAGTGCTTGTTGCCTGGTTCCCCCTGCAATTGTGCGCCCGGGGCAACTGCTCCCCTTCCCCCTACGATTCCGGCACTGATTTGGAATGGGGAACAGGTAATGGTTTATTCTCACAATGCAGGCCTTGGACAAGAAAAGGTTTTACATCCCTGGTCTAGAATGAACAATTGTACTCTAGATTCTAATACCTCATTTTGCACTAGCTTTTTATCTCCATTTTATCTTCTTATGAATGTTATTAATAAAATCCTACTCAACCACATTTATCAATTTTCAAGCAGCTAATTCTAGGTAGAGCAGAGAGGTGATGATCACCATGGCACATCTGCTCTTTATATTGATCACTAGGCTGTGGTTTACTTAGAATGCTTCCAGTATATTGAGGCACCTGCTATTTTTTATGAATAGCTCCTGTGAAATGGAGGGTTAATGAATTGGAGCAGTTGGGTAAATTTAGATTAATTTTCTTCAGTCTTCAGTAATAAAAGTATGCTTGGCTCAAATACAGTAATACATAGTGGTATTTCATTAATAGTAATAAATTCATTGTGATCACAAACGTGAAATCTATTACATATTACAACTATGGGATTAATCATAATTTAATGAGACATTAAAATGTTTGCTGTTCTAACCTGACATTAATGTTTTATACAGACCTCTATTTTAATTCAGTTCTCGTGTCATGAGGGAAGCCCACATCATTCCATCATGTTTGATAAGTTGTATAAAACTAGTAAACTGTACCTATTAAGGGTGACTGGTGCCAAAGGCCTAAGTTGTGCTTATGGGCCCCAGTGTAAAGTATGTAACGAGGCCCCTATCCTATGTGGAAGATGGGTCTTTTGGACCCTAAAACTCCAGAGTCGTGGTTCATCTTCTACCTCTGCACCACATACACTGTTATCAAAACTTGGCCTTTATTATTTTCTTTTTTTTTAATAAAAATTATTTTCTTTTTTTATTATAAATACTTACTTTATGAGGAAAATATGGTTTGGATTTAAGAAGGTTTGAGGTCTTGAGATTTTGTACTGCACGTTGGTATTTGGTTCTGCTGGGGCAGTATTTTGTGAGATATTGCTGGACCAAACTACTTCTTTTGTCCATGCCTTCTTGTTTTGCTCCCTTTTCTGTCAATTTGGAACCACCTACAACATAGGGGCCACATTTAGTTGTTTTTTTTTATTACAGGGCCACTTTAAGTTCCCAGTCCGCCCCTGGTTGATAACATGCATGTTA
Organism: Rhinella marina; assembly: GCA_900303285.1. Lineage (NCBI taxonomy): Eukaryota > Metazoa > Chordata > Amphibia > Anura > Bufonidae > Rhinella > Rhinella marina. The sequence goes on along the minus strand of ONZH01030973.1, from coordinate 39,740 downwards.
TCCTCCCCTTGGGAGCTGTATAGTCACACATGGAGAAGGAAGTCTCTCTTTCTCCCTGTTCAGCCTGTCAGCACTCCCTCACTGGCTCCCTCTCCTCATCCACGCTGGCTGATATCTCAGCCAGCTAAAGGGGGAGGGCTGCTTTCGACTGGCATATCTTGGGTTGTGTAACAGAGATTCAAGCCAGGTCTTGTTTTAAAGCTGACAATTTCAAGATTGATGCTCTAGCCACGATATAGAGCTGAAGCACTTAGAACTCACGTCGGGAATGAAAACTGCAGGTATATGTAGCTTTTATTGGGACCTGTTTCTAAGGTTTCTAATTCAAGATGTAGCATGGCTAGAGTGTCGTTCTTAAAGGAAATCTGTCACCAGGATAACCACTATTGAAGTAAAGCCATAGTCTAATAGCACTTAGTACCTTATTTCCAGATGTGCCTTTGTTTCAGCAATAGATGTTTTCTATCTTCTGAAAATCCAGTTTATTTGGTATGCAAATGAACCAGTAAGGTGCCCAGAGGGGCGTCACTCTTGCAGGGAAGAGCCCAGGTACGCCTCCTGCCACAATGTGTCCACCCACCCCTCCTACATCACATTCAAGCCATAACTCTGCAGCATGAAGGCAGGCTTGGGCACTAGCAGGAGGCGTACCTGGGCTCCTTCCTGGAAGAGTGACGCCCCTCCGGGCATACCAAATAAACTGGATTTTCAGAAGATAAAAAATATCTATTGCTGAAACAAAGGCACATCTGGAAATAAGGTAATAAGTGCTGTTAGGCCATGGCTTTACTTCAATAGCGATTATCCTGCTGACAGATTTCCTTTAATCTTGTTTTAAAGCTGAAATTGTCAGCCGAGCCCTAACTTGAATGTTGTTATTACACAGCCTGAGAACCAGTTATCACAAAGTTACAGTTACATCCTTGGCTACAAAATTGTCACCCTGCCAAGATGTATAGCATATGTCCTTGGTAGGGAAAGAGTTAAATTGTGTTATTTAAGTATGTGATATTAGTTGAGTTGCTGATAAATGTATATTTTTCCATACAGCTAAGTTGATAGCTTATGTTAAAGGGAAACACTGATTTCCGTAATGGAGTTCTTCAGAATCAGTGGAGTGGTCTCAAGCCTTTGACTCTACAGGGCATCATGAAAGTTGTTTTTTGTAACAGCTGTAGAGCCACAAGTTGAAGACCAGAGTCTTGAAGTGCATTTCTGTCAAAATGGAAAAACTCACAGTGCTCTGGTTAAGTGTATGAAGTCTTTCTCTCCAATGTTCTTAGGATATTCTTCTTGAGCACCAAAAATAAGAAAATCTTGATTCTCATGAGACTGTAGACTCCTGGTCCACTTTTGAAATTATAAGTCAAGTCACACATTAAAGCCTGTGGAGTAAAAGACATGCAGAACATACAACTTGCGACACAAAATCCAGCATGTCTGGATTATTTGTGACTGTCGCGACGCAGTTGCAGCATGTTGTATGTCGCATTGTAACACCATTATCATTAGTAGAGCTGGGCGATATGGCCCAAAAAAAAAAATCTCGATTTTTTTAAAATTTTGGACGATTCACGATTTAAATCTCGATTTTCTTATGTTATTAAAATATAAAAAAATAAATAAAAAAAGCCTACTGTGCTCTCATCAGACCTCACATCAGCCCACTGTGCCCCCACCAGACCTCACATCAGCCCACTATACCCCCATCAGACCTCAGATCAGCCCACTGTGCCCTCATCAGACCTCAGATCAGCCCAATTGTGCCCCCATCAGACCCCACATCAGCCCATTGTGCCCCATCAGACCCCACATCAGCCCATTGTGCCCCATCAGACCCCACATCAGCCCATTGTGCCCCATCAGACCCCACATCAGCCCATTGTGCCCCATCAGACCCCACATCAGCCCAGTGTTCCCCCATCAGACCTCAGATCAGCCCACAGTGCCCCCATCAGACCTCAGATCAGCCCACTGTGCCCTCATCAGACCTCATATCAGCCCACAGTAGTGCCCCATTCAGACCTCAGATCAGCCCACAGTAGTGCCCCCTTGAGACCTCAGATTAGCCCACAGTAGTGCCCCCTTGAGACCTCAGATTAGCCCACAGTAGTGCCCCTTCAGACCTCAGTACAGCCCACAGTAGTGCCCCCTTGAAACCTCAGATTAGCCCACAGTAGTGCCCCTTCAGCCCTCAGAACAGCCCACTAGGCCACCATAAGAATAAAATAAAAAAATCCCTTACCTTTCCTGCGCCGCTGCTCCGCTCAGGGTCCAGCGCTCCTCAGTCTTCTCCCGACCGGAGCGGAGCCGCGGCGCAGGACAGGTGAGAGATTTTGATTATTTTATCTGGCGGGCGCCATTTTAGGAAAATCGAGTTCACGATTTTCATAAAAAAATAAAATCGTGAGGCTTTCAATTGGCGAATTAATCGAATTAATTCGATTAATCGCCCAGCCCTAATTGTAAGTGCAACTTTCTTGTTGCTAGACACAACACCTTGAAGGCTCCTTTTGTACTAATTTAATGTCCTGACTACAGAAGACAAGTTATAAAGATAAATGTGCATGATTTTGGAAACTTTCGGTATGAACTGACCAATGGCAAGGCTCAGTACAAAAAAATTGAGATGCAGTGCTTAAAGGGGTTATCTGAGAGTTTAAACTTCCCCCCACACTGAAAATACTTACCTGGCTCCCCGCTCCCTGTGCTGCTCCTGGTCCCTGCACGGCCACCGCTGCTTCTTCCCATGCGCGGATGAAAACATGGAGAGCAGCCAATGGCAGGCGGGGACAGGGACGAGCTTCCCTAGCATCGCAGGTGACGCTAGGGAGGCTCTTCCCCCCGACACCGGATGTTTTCATCTGCACATGGGGAGAAGCAGCAGTGGCAGTGGGGGACCAGGAGCGGTGCAGAGAGCGAGGTAAGTATATTAAGTGTGGGGGGCCTGGCATATGGGGGCAGTTCATACTCTCGGATAGCCCCATTTAAAACAAAGACACCATCTTTGTTAGGCTTGTTTTACACTGGTGTTAAAGGGACCTTGTCACCTCAGAAACACGTATACAACTGACAGCATTACCTTATAGTAGCCCCCAGTCTGTTCCTAATCATGAGTTTCATGTGGCTGTCTGATGCTCAATAAGTTAAAAACACGATTTTTTTTAAACACCATCAGCGCTATCTTTCAAGTCAGTTTCAAGTCAAGCAGGCAGTGGCTTCCTTGCTTCAAGCCAAGGTAAGCATGTCCCCTAACCGTCCCCTCTCTTGTGATTGACAGGCTGCTGTATGTCCTCGGTAAGGCTCCCATGTCCTGCTGCGCGTCTGGCTTCAGCTTAGAAACGATATAATTTTGGTTAACATGCTGGGGTCAGGGGTGAAGCGTGACCACTGGCTTGCGTTCTCCTGCGCCTGCAGCCAGTGATCACGCTCAGGAAGCTAAAAGATTAGCAAGCGCGTTCGCTCGCACTGGCCGGCACATGCGCAGTGCGCCGCTGAAGCTGGGCGTGCAGCGGCAGCAGGACATGGGAGTGCGCCTTACAGAGGAGCGCACTGCGTATGCGTGAGAATTCAGGGCTGCCAGACACACTGCAGCCTGTCAGTCACAAGAGAGGGGACGGTTAGGGGACGTGCTTACCTTGACTTGAAGCAAGGAAGCCACTGCCCCTTTGACTTGAAACTGACCTGAAAGATAGCGCTGATGGCGCTTAAAAGATCGTGTTTTTAACTTATTGAGCATTAGACAGCCACATGAAACTCATGATTAGGAACAGACTGGGGGCTGCTATAAGGTAATGCTGTCAGTCTTATACGTGTTTCTGAGGTGACAGGTTCCCTTTAATGGTTCTGGCAGGCTGTTCCATGCAGCAGCATTTGTCCTGCCACCTCTTGGTATACTTACCGTGCTGCGGACGGATCTCTGCCGGTCCCCATTATAGTAAATGGGGCAGGATGGACTTCCAGCAGCGCACGGTTGCACACATTAGTTACTGATCCGGCATACTGTTCCCCTGCTGGAGCCATTAATGCCAGTGTAAAACATTACTTTTGCAGTGTTCAGCAGAAAAGCTCATGGCACATATGCCAGACATACGTATAGGACGTCCTTTTGTCCCCAGTTGAGCCACTCTACTTATAGCTTTGTTACTATGTGGAATCCTATGCTATGGGAAATCCTTCTGATGTATACATACACTTCAATGGGAATAGACCTTTACACTATTTTTTTTCTAATCAATTGAAGTTTGCTTTAGTGATTTCAGCAAGCACTGTGCTTACTAGGGAACAGACATCAGCCGCATCAAGAGACTCTGGTTGATCTTCATGCTCCCTGCATTTCACTGGTCCCTAGTGCTGGAGTGTTCTATATTTTTCTCTTTTTTTAACCAGCTTTTAAAATAGGGAAAGTAGAGTCTGGAATAAGAAATATTTTTTCTCTGTGGAATAATTCATTAACATTTTAGGAATATGCATAAATCTCATGTTAATGGCTTGTAAACACTTTGTAAGCAGGCAGCCACAGCATATAGATAAGGAGTCTATAAAAAATGAATAGCTGTGTCAGTTGTACCTGTAGAGATATAAATGATTGAAGGAAAAGCGTGCGTGCACTGGAGTCGGGATTGATACAGCGCTGTTATATTGCCAATACATAGAAACTTGAAATTTGCTGGCTTAAGGCAAATTGTTTGTAGGCAGCTGCTGGGTATAATTGCAGGCATCAATTATCTGCAATCTGACTTTGTACGTGTAACGTGATTATTTCAAAATAAAGGACTCATTTTTAAAAGCATGAATGAATCCAGCTCGAAGCACACCACAGCAGGGCGCTGATGCTGACTAAGGCTAAAAGCATCAAGCCTTTACATATAAATTATCTTCATCCATACAGCACCGCAAAAAAATAGAACATATCCTATTCTTGTACGTTTCAATGGGTCCTGAAAAAATCAGGATCGAATCAGAAAAAAAACAGGACGTGTGACTGGAGCCTTAGGCCTCATGCACACGAACGTGTGCCGGCCGTGCCCGTGCTGCAGGCCGCATACAGCGGGTCTGCAATAAACGGGCACCGGCCGTGTGCAGCCCGCATCACGGATCGCGGACCCATTCACTTCAATGGGTCCGCGATCCGGGAGATGCGGAGCGGAGGCACGGATCGGAACACCACGAAAGCACTACGGTGTGCTTCCATGGTGTTTCTGTCCGTGCCTCCGCACCGCAAAAAAAGTAGCGCAAATACTACTTTTTTGCGTTGCGGACCCTCGGATGCGGATCGCGGACCCCATTCAAGTGATCCGCATGCGGTGGGCTCGCGGTCAGTGCCCGTGCATTGCAGACCGCAGTTTGCGGCCCACAGCACGGGAACGGCTGGCACACGTTCGTGTGCATGAGGCCTTAGAAGGTTTTTCCTGACAATAAATATTAACCCCTTAAGGACACTATTTTTTTGTTCTTGCGTTTTCATTTCTTCCTCGATTTCCAAGAACAATAATTTTTAATATTTTCTGTTCACATAGTCATATGAGGACTTAAGTTTTGCTGGATTGTTGGACTTTTTAGTAGCACCATTTAATTATTTTATCTTGTGCTGGAAAATGGGATGGAATTAAAGACAAACCCGCAGTTCCGCCATGGTTTTTTTGGGGTTGTTTTACGGCATTCAGTATGCTTTAAAAATTACATGACGAGCTTATTTAACTTATTCTGTGGGCCAGTAGGACTACTGCAATACAAAATTTATATAGGTTCTATTATATTTTACTACTTAAAATAAAAAAATAAAAACCTTTTTTGCTTTGCCATATTCTGACAGCTGTAGCTATTTTTTCGTCTACAGAGCTGTGATAGGTTTTATTTTTTTGCTATGCAAGCTGTAGGTTTTTTTTTGTATCATTGAAATACATATGACTTTTTGATGACTTTTTATTAAAGTTTTTGGTGGGGCAAAGTGGCCAAAAACCAGCAAATTGGCTAGTTTTATTTTTTTACATTACAGCATTCACTGTACACAATACATATTTTTATATTTTATTCATTCAGACATTTTCAAACTTGGCATTACCAATGTTTATTATTTTATTTATTTTTATGTGTAATATAGGTAAAGGGGGTGATTACGAATTTTGACGTATATGTGGTCCTCTGATTGATTGTACCAGACTGCAATAAAACACTATTGCAGTCTATGGGATTTTTACAGGCTGCCTGTCAGCCCATGCCTTAGGCACAGCTTTGCAGGCTTGTCACTATGACAGGCATGGGAGCCTTCACAAGGCCCCAAGATGTCATGGTAATTTATCCAAGACCTACAACTTAGATGCAAGGTTCCAATCATAGGACAAAGGGAGCCCTATCCCTCTGTTTCACCCCACATATGCTGTGGTTGCTATTGACAGTGGCAACTGAGGGGTGAAATGACTGGGATCAGAGTTACATGTGCCTAGCTCCATCCTTCAACTACCACCTGCCATATCTACTGTTAGAAGCTGTGACAGGTACAGAGAGAGCTACCAGCCTGAAGATAATCTACCAGTGAAATGAATGGGGGGAGCTCGGGATCAGTGTGAGGTACAGGGCTGGTTCTAGCTTTGTTAGGAAAGAATTTCATATACTGTATGATGTTGGACTTTAATTTTTTATGTCAGTCATGGCATAAACCCTTTAAAGAGGTGTTTCCAGAATCAAAAACAAGTTCCCTATTCATAAAATAATGATGGGAACACAGTGAATGCTGTAATCAACCAAATATAATCTGACTGCTTTGTGGAGTGACCACTAGAAATTATAACAAGTAAACAGGAGTGGGATGAGATTATTAGTGCTTCTTAGTAAAGAAATGGAGTATCTATTCTTTATAACATAAACTCACAAATTGTTACATAAGCTTTTCAAAGCAATACAAGTGTACCCTATGTACAGTTTAGGAAAAAAGATAAAAACAATGATTTTGTCCAGACTTATGGAGTTCTGCATGCCTCAGAATGTTTCATTTATCTTACTGTGTCATCTGAACATCCTCTTCGATCCTCTAATCAGCCTGAGTTGGAGGTATTTTGTTGTTATGAGGCAGACCGTAGGCTTACCATTCGGACTTCTGGCACACCTTTTCAGTTTACATGCAGCGGATTCATCTACTGAGTACCTGCAGTCAGAAGGTATCACGCCAGAGCTTCTTTTATTATCTTTAAATAATAGGTAGTCGTTTTATCATTATTGCATTGAATGTGCACAGCAGACGTCTACAAATATTCATGGCTTTATAATGGAAAGAGCCAACCTACAGTAACAGTTTGTCTGACCCCTGACAGATATAATCGCTGCAGAACAATAATATTACAGTAGATTATTCATTAACTTACTTTATTATAAGCAAATACAGAACTTGGCAACTTTGCATTGTGAGAGTGAGTTGTTCAACCTAAATAAAACATTCAAGGGAATGCCAATATTGAGAATAATGAACAAAACGTTAAATCTTGACAAATAATATTGGCCAAACAGTTGAAATGAAAAATAAGTGTATCCTTTGTAAATGCCAGATTTCTGCATTTAATGCTAATAAAACGTGGTTTGATTGCTTTTGAAGTCACAATTATAGACAAATCCAATATAACACACAAGCACTTGTGGCATTTGTACCATTCATTCGTCTTCTATTGAGCACATTGTGAAAAAACTTCCACAGTGCAGGGAGAAACAGTAAGTGGACCACTGTATTAATAACTTCTTTCAGAGCTAATTGTCAGACGATAAATAGCATGGAATATAATGGCTGCCTGCTTATGAATAAAATCGCTCTCTAGCACTGGGATGAGGCAGCAGAACACTTGCTAGAAACAGCAGCAATGTCTCTGTGTGTCTGTGCCTCTCATTCTCTCTCTCTGCAGCTGCTCTAACCCCCCCCCTACATAGAATTTTATATGCAGCAGCTATAACCATATCCCTCACTGAAGCTTAAAGGGTTTGTGTCATCACGGACAATGGGGGCATATCCCTAGGATATGCCCTCATTGTCTAATAGGTGCTGGTCCCACCGCTGAGACCTGCACCTATATCCAAAACAGAGCACCGTGAGTGAAGGAGGGCACACTGCGCATGCGCAGCCGCCCTCCATTCATTTTCTATGGGGCTGGTGAAAATAGCTGGCTCGGCTATTTCCGTCGGCTCCCATGCGTGGTACGCTCACATTCATTTCTATGGGGAGCTGGCTTGGTCCTCCAGCCACCACCTTTCGGGGCTCCATTCTGGATATAGGTGCAGGTCCTAGCGGTGGGACCCGCACCTATAATTCAATGGGTGCATATTCTAGTGATATGCCCCCATTGTCCATGATGAGACAACCCCTTTATACTGTATTTCAACTGTGCCTTCACCATTATGAATTTTAATAATGAATTGAAATGAAAAGATTGAACGATTAGTGCAGGAGGCAGGAGAAGGACACAAATCGCCTAAGTGGACAAAGAGGTATTTTTGTATATTAGGATATATTACAAGATGTCTTATGGTCACTTTTACTATTGATTTCTAAAAAGTTTGTAGACTCTTTAAAGTGAGATGCGGTCAGATAAGGGATAGCCTAGAAAGTTCATAGCCACTAACTAGTCATGCATTTTGAGAGTCCAGATGCCGAAATCAACATGACACAATCAGTGGGTGATGATTTCAGACTTGATGTACTTGTTTTGGTCAGGTCGTACATCATCATGTACAGTCATGGCCAAAAGTTTTGAGAATGATACAACTATTAATTTTTACAAAGTCTACTGCTTCAGTTTTTATAATGGCAATTTGCATATACTCCAGAATGTTATAAAGAGTGATCAGCTTAACAGCAATTACTTGCAAAGTCAATATTTGCCTAGAAAATTAACTTTATCCCCCAAAACACATTTCAACATCATTGAAGCCCTGCCTTAAAAGGACCAGCTAACATCGTTTCAGTGATTGCTCCATTAACACAGGTGTGGGTGTTGATGAGGACAGGGCTGGAGATCAATCTGTCATGATTAAGTAAGAATGACACCACTGGACACTTTAAAAGGAGGCTGGTGCTTGGCATCATTGTTTCTCTTCTGTTAACCATGGTTATCTCTAAAGAAACACGTGCAGTCATCATTGCACTGCACAAAAATGGCCTAACAGGGAAGAGTATCGCAGCTAGAAAGATTGCACCTCAGTCAACAATCTATCGCATCATCAAGAACTTCAAGGAGAGAGGTTCCATTGTAGCCAAAAAGGCTCCAGGGCGCCCAAGAAAGACCAGCAAGCGCCAGGACCGTCTCTTAAAAGTGTTTCAGCTGCGGGATCGGGCTACCAGCAGTGCAGAGCTTGCTCAGGAATGGCAGCAGGCAGGTGTGAGTGCATCTGCACGCACTGTGAGGCGGAGACTCTTGGATCAAGGCCTGGTCTCAAGGAGGGCAGCAAAGAAGCCACTTCTCTCCAGAAAAAAAACATCAGGGACAGACTGATATTCTGCAAAAGGTACAGTGGACTGCTGAGGACTGGGGTAAAGTCATTTTCTCTGATGAATCCCCTTTTCGATTGTTTGGGACATATGGAAGACAGCTTATTCGGAGAAGATGAGGTGAGCGCTACCACCAGTCTTGTCTCATGCCAACTGTAAAGCATCCTGAAACCATTCATGTGTGGGGTTGCTTCTCAGCCAAGGGAATCGGCTCTCTCACAGTCTTGCCTAAAAACACAGCCAGAATGTCCTCCGAGAGTAACTTCTCCCAACCGTCCAAGAGCAGTTTGGCGATCAACAATGCCTTTTCCAGCATGATGGAGCACCTTGCCATAAAGCAAAGGTGATAACTAAATGGCCCAGGGAACAAAACATAGAGATTTTGGGTCCATGGCCTGGAAACTCCCCAGATCTTAATCCCATTGAGAACTTGTGGTCAATCATCAAGAGACGGGTGGACAAACAAAAACCTACAAATTCTGACAAAATGCAAGCATTGATTGTGCAAGAATGGACTGCTATCAGTCAGGATTTGGTCCAGAAGTTGATTGAGAGCATGCCAGGGAGAATTGCAGAGGTCCTGAAGAAGAAGGGTCAACACTGCAAATATTGACTTGCTGCATTAACTCATTCTAACTGTCAATATAAGCTTTTGTTACTCATAATATGATTGCAATTATATTTCTGTATGTGATAAAAACATCTGACAAACACACATAAAAACCAGAGGGCAGCAGATCATGTGAAAATATAATATTTGTGTCATTCTCAAAACTTTTGGCCATGACTGTACATCATATATAAGAAAATAAGTACCGTACATTTTTGTGCTTTACAATGGAGTTATTTCCATTAGAGCTCACAAAAGCTGAAAGTGTAGTAACATGCACGTTCGAATCACTAGGATATGTGCATTTCTTCTGAGTACCCTGGTTTCCTCTGCAAAAACATACTAATAGGTTAATTGGATTTTAATGAAATTGCCCTAGTATGTATGTGAGAGACAAGGAATGAAAGCCCAACTAATAGCATTGATGTGAATGGTTCATTTCACTGTATGGATGTTGGAACTATATAAGTATCAAGAAATTAATTCTTAAGTATTTATTTTCTTTCTGTTTTTTTTATTAAGATGCATTTATGGGACAATAATATTTCCTAAAACAGCACAACTTGGAACTAGGAGGTTCCACCAGGAGGACATAGTTCTGACACCAACTAATCTATGACCTTATCTTCCAGGGTAGCAAAGAATCAGGGGTTGATACTGATCCTTGTTTCCTAAATGATGAACATCAAAGGACAGTTACTGTAAGCCTCTCCTATGCACATTCATCAGCAAGATATGTCAAGATGTATATACTGTTTATGGCCATCTATATTTCACACTGAGAAGAAACCAATCAGTTAGACATAAGGGGTCCCAGTGGAGATGCAGAAGACCAGTTGTGCACCACATAGATTTTTTTTAGAGTGGTAATAAAAATCTCTGACCCCTTAGGTCAGGGGTGGCCAATATGTGGCTCTTGAGCCACATGTGGCTCTTTGCCTCTTCAAGTGTGGCTCTAGCGGTGGAGCCAGGAAATAGTCAGGCCGGTGCCCTCTCTACCCATGCTCAGATCTCCTTTCCTGATTGGCCTGATTGCTACTATCCAGCTCGCTCTCCACTACGTCCTGATACACACATTGTAAGATCGTAGTAAGTTGAGACGCGCACTATGGTTGTGCGCTTCAGGTCACAGTGGAGAGCGTGTCAGAGCTGCAGAGTAGCAAGTGCCCAATGAGGAGCCCGGTGCCCGATTTTATTATAATATTTATAGAACTGAGCATGGGGATCTGATCTAAGCATGAGGGATCTGATCTGAGCATGGGGGGGAGGGTCCTGATCTGAACATGGGGTGTCTGATCTGAGCATAGGTGTGTCTTATCTGAGCAATGGGGGGGTCTGATCTGAGCATTGGGGATCTGATCTGAGCATGGCGGGTTAGGTCTGAGCATAGCGGGTCTGATCCGAGCATGAGGGGGTCTGGTCTGAGCATGAGGATAAGACCTGAGCATGGGGAGGGGGAGGTCTGGTCTGAGCATAGGGAGGTCTGGTCTGAGCGTGGGGGTATGATCTTAGCATGGGAAGAGATCTGAACACTGAAGATCTGACACTAGGAGTCTGATTTGTGTTCTCTGATCTGAGCACTGGGGGGTCGTATTTTAGGGGTCTGATTTGTCTGGTGAGGGTTTAGGGATCTTATTTTAGGTCAGATAAGGAATGGGGGTCTGATTTAGGAGTCTGATCTGAGGTGTAATGAATAATATTTGTTTTCTTATTTTTTTTCTGCTTAAACCTAGGTGCTTCTTACAGGGCGAAAAAGTTGGTGACTCGTATGTAAATGTATAGCTTGTGGCTCCTGGTAGTCATATTTTTTTTTGTGGCTCTTTGTTTCTGTAAGGTTGGCCACCCCTGCGTTAGGTCGACACTGGTTGACTACCATTCGAGTGTAGAAATATGTTCAGAAATCTAGTATTATAGATTGCTTTCTTTGCTAGGCTGTCTTACTATACAACAGACAGAGACCAAGTCATATCGCTACATTTTCACAAAGAGGGAAATTGTATATCAAATTAGAATATGCTCTGTACCTATTGATTTAGTTTGAATAGGTCTACGTTTAATTAAGTTTGCAGTGTGTAGTACTGGATTTCATTCCATAATGTATGTTATTGATCTTAGTAGAACAATAAATTGCAAATAAGCTTAGTATCTCCAGTATAGTTTCAGAACTTCTATTATGTTGTCATTCCAACACGCTCAGAAACTTCTGAGATCAGTTATGAAAGCATTTGTAGCTTTTATATTTATTATTATGGCACCTACAGTATTAATACTGTAAATATAATGGATTTTTACATTCCTTAAAGTGTAACTGTCATGTTTTCATAAAAATAAAAAAAATTTGCATATGTTACTGTTGGTGGAGCATTATGCATAAAGCAATCTTTAGTTTCTACACATACCATTGTTTTCTTTGATTTTTTTTCCCTTAGTTATGGCTGTTTTAACATCTACAATATGAGGATCTTCTCAAGATGGCTCCTCTGCCAGTTCTCTGAGACCAAAACTGTCTTCCCTCACTTCATATACACACTTTGTGTGGCCAGCAGCTTCCTGCCAGCCAATCAGATTGGATTACTGAGAGGCACGCCTCCTCACTCTGAAGCTTAAAGGGGTATTCCCATCTCACAAATGTAGTTTGTATAGTTAGATATAGCCATACCAATATTATTATTAATAGAGTGTATTTATATAAAATGTACAGTTTAGAAGATTTGCCTATTTGTATATCCATTGTCCCACACACATCAGTCAGGCCGTTGCCCCTGGTTACGACCACTGCGGCCATGTAGTAGTGGTGGTCGGCTTGCTCTTGTTCAAACCCACTCTGAGGTAACTGCTGTATTGTGAACGCACATTGCATCAGCATGTGGAGACACATCTTAGGGTTGTAGCATTTTTGTCTGCACTTCCAAAACACAGAGAAACGGACCCTGTTCCAAGATCAATTCATCTCTATGGAGCAAGATCCATTTATAAAGCCTGCGTTTTGGACGTATCCTGACCATTGTGTTTTGGACTGGTAGCGTCCAAAACGCAGATGTGAAAGTACCCTAAGATGTGTCTCCGCATGCTCATGCAATGTGCATTCACAATACAGCAGTTACCTCAGAGTGGATTTGAAAAGGAGCAAGCCGGGCAACGGCCTGACTGATGTGTGTGGGACAATGGATATACAAATAGGCAAATCTTCTAAACGGTACATTTTATATAAATACATTCTATTAGTAAAAATATTGGTATGGCTATATCTAACTATACAAGTTACATTTGTGATATGGGAACACCCCTTTAATGCAGGCATGCAGTGTGAAGGACCGCCCCTCTGTCTTCTGTTTATGATTAGCCGGAGACAGATGAGCCATAGCAATGGTTTTTTAAGCTGTCATTATAAGGTAATTACAGATCTTTGGACAATAATTGACAGACTAACTTTGGTATACATGCCTAGCTCTATTAAACTAGCAAATAAAAAAAATATGACAGTTTAAAGAGCATCTGTCAGCATATTTGAAGCTGGCTGACCTGTTACATGTGCGCTTGGTAGATGAAGGCATCTGTGTTGGTCCCATGTTTATACGTGCCCACATTGCTGAGAAAAGTGATGTTTTAATATATGCCAATGAGCTTCTAGGAGCAACATGGGCGTGGCCTTTACACCTAGAGGCTCAGCTCTCCCTGCAACTGCCACTCCCTCTCCACTTTGATTGACAGGACCAGGCAGTGAAAACATCATCAACCCTGGACCTGTCACCTGAAAGTGAGGCAGTTGCAAACAAAATGGAGCTTCTAGGTGTAATGGCAACATTGCTCCTAGAGGCTTAATTGCATATGTTCTCAGCAATGTGGACATGGGACCAACACAGATGCCCTCAGCTGCCAAGTGCACATGTAACAGGTCAGCCAGTTTCATAGGTACAAATCTGCTGCCAGATGTCCTTTAAAGTAAAGCTCAACCTTATAGATTTTACTGTAGCAGGCCACATCAAGGAAATATATGTTCATTGTTCATTGACCAGTTTTTTTTATAAGGGGGTGTGGGGGGAAGGTGAGAGCAGGGTCTCTTTGGGGATATATCAAGTGGTTATATCTGTGCTAAGACTCTTTCTTTACATTTAATTGACATGAGAAACTCAAATGCATGCTTTTGAGGTAAGACAGATGCTCCAATGACCAGTGCTGTTGATGAAGCATCTGATATCTGTCAGGAGATATTTTTTTTACGTTAGATATTTTTTAAAACAAATGTCTTTGGGGCATGGTACTGTAAATTGTTTTATTCTCAATATTGTCATGTTTGCTTGAGTAACATTAAAGAAAGGCTGTATAATCTTTTGAAAGTTTTCCTCGCTGGTATTACAATAAACATTTTTGAGTCTAGCAAGAGAATGAGAGAGCTTATTAGTCCAGCGTATTTTCAAGGTAAAATAATTCTCTGTCCACCTAACTTGATTAACCAGCTTCTGCTCAGTACACACTACACTGACACAAGCTTGTCAGTCAGGGGCTAGATTCAGTTTAGCTCATGAATACACTGGGCCCATAAGCTCTCTCATTCTCTGGCTGCACTTGTAAATTGTTTTAATATCAGGCAGGCGAAAGAACTACCTTCACCTAACAATACCTTCACCCAACACATTCACAAGAATTTACCCCAGAAAACTGTCATAAATAATAGTTGCAATCTACACCAGCTCCAAGCTGGCATAGGTATCAATTTTTAAAGCACAATCATTGTAAATGTAACACATGTAAAAAGAGGTTGTGTCTCTCTATTGTGTCCACCAGGTTTTTTTACTAAGATTTTGAAATGCCAGTATTTGGTAAATGAACCCAAATGTTCTATATTTATGTCTTGTTATGCTGATAGAAACTGGTGAGTGGGTTTTTTATGTTCAGGGGCACAGGTTAGGACCCCAGGTGCTGTCTTCTCCAAAGCCAGACAACCCCTTCAATGAATACAGACCTCTGACTCCAAAATTTAAATGTGTAACTGTCATTCTTTTTTTATTTGTATAATGTATAAGGGCAGTGATGCTGACCATTTTTGTAATATACTTTAATTACTAAAATCGTAGATTTCTATTAGAAAAATAGCACTAAAGTGGCCTATTTTGAGCCTTAGCAACGCTCCTCTATCTTCTGTTTACACAGTTATGTAAACAGAAGAGCGTTGCTAAGGCTCAAAATGGGCCACTTTAGAGCTATTTTTCTAATAGAAATCTACGATTTTAGTAATTAAAGTATATTACAAAAATGGTCGGGGCATCACTGCCCCTATACATAAAAAAAACACACTTTAATCAATTCAGGCCATAACATTCATTACAAATTACAGACCACAGATGCAATTATGAATTAATATAGCCCCCAAAATAAATGCAGACCCCAGACTTCACACATCAAAAATGAATACAATAACTCATAAACAAAATTGAAGACGTCGACCTTAACGCCAAAAATTAAGCAGAACCCAAAAGTAGAGATAGAAACAGACACATGTCTGTCTACTTTTGTACTACACGTCGACATCTTAATTTTTATATTTGTCTTTAGTAAAAGGAGAATTTTCAGTGATGATATATGCACAACTATAATGGGGCAAACTTCATTAGAACTTTACAGGTTGAGGTTTTATAAAATTATTTATATTTTCTTATCTTACGATTTGTCTTTGTGGCACACTAGTATTTCTATTTTCTCATAAGGAAATTAAGATATCCAGTAAAGCTCAGATGCATGCAATAGCTGTATGTGTTTGCTCCCTTGATCCTTTAATCCTGTAAGCACTTTAGTTAGATATAAAGCCAGGACATGTTGCTCGGGGGCGACATCATGGATAAACTTGTTACATGAATGCCAAGGAAAATATATATTTAGTTGTTTGTATATTGTACGGTGCATGATTAAATCACAGTGGCACAGAGTTATTTTAGACAGTAGCATGCCCAAACTCAAAAGTCTATCATGTGATAGAGGGTGACATAAAGACTTCAAAGTATACAAGAGGTCTTTACAAGACAGAATACAACGTCAAGGCAAGATAAACCATGCAAGCTGACGTATTTATTATGCATGTAGAAGACATTCCTCTCTTAATATCCCAATTAGAAAATTACAACAAAAAAATCCCAGCAAAATAGGATTAGTGTGCCTTTAATTTGTGGCGAATGATCCACTTTAATCCACGCAGTACATGGAGTAGATATCAGGTAGAGGCTAGGTTATATAACAGAAGAGCACGTATGTGTGAACGGAGCATGAGAAAGTGTGACTGCTCATTTGCATTTGGGAATACCAGAGAGAAGATCTGTTAATTAATGTGGAAATTCATCTAATGAAATGATTATTTATTCATCCTCTTATTCAGGAGATAAATTAAAATAATTTAAAGAAAGGATGCTCAACGTGCTAAAAAAAAAGTAAGAAAAAAATTCTCAGACATCTAATTATGATCACTCGGGTAGGATTCTCAGCCACCTTGAAATAAATGGATATTTGAATTACACAATCTAAACATTTGGGGTGGGGTATATATGGAGTGTGACCTTGTGAAATGAGCTTAAATGGCAGGAGAAGCTACTTGGCTTTGAGTAATTGCAGGATTGTAGGGTTGCATTGCAGTATAGGGTTATGGTCATACTGGTCAAACACAGCTGATTACATGTGGTCGTGAGCCACACTTGACAAGAAAAGATTGTAGAAGTCATATAACCCACAGGAAACAGCTGGAAACTGTTCCAAAAAACAATGATTCAGTGTGAGACCTGGTACTGTATGTTCTCTGCTAATCTTTCAGTGTCTGGATTATAAGTACTGACAGCTACATGCATGCAGTCACCCAGGTAGGCATCTGTCAAGTGGGTTCTGTTTTTAGACTTCAATATTTTCAGGACTGAAAATCCAGATTCCCCTTGTAGTGCCGCAAGTAGTTATAATGCCCCCTATAGTGCCCCAATAGTTGTATTGGCCCCTTGTAGTGCACCCAGTAGTTATAATGGCCCCTGTAGTACCCCCAATAGGTATAATGCTGCCTGTAGTTTCCCCAGTAGGTATAATGACCCTTGTAGTGTACCCAGTAGGTATACTGCCCCCTGTAGTCCCCTCAGTTGGTATAACACCCCCTGTGGTCCCCTCAGTAGTTATAATGGCCCCTGTAGTGCTCTCAGTAGTTATAATGCCCTCTGAAGTGCCTCCACTGGATAATACTCCATTAAGTGCCCCTGGTAGTAATGTATTCCCTCTTAATTGTCCCTAGTAGGTCTAATGCCCCCTTAATTTTCCCCAGTAGCTATAATGCCCCCCTATG
Source organism: Rhinella marina (assembly GCA_900303285.1). Taxonomy (NCBI): domain Eukaryota; kingdom Metazoa; phylum Chordata; class Amphibia; order Anura; family Bufonidae; genus Rhinella; species Rhinella marina. Next base: position 22,355 of record ONZH01030973.1, on the reverse strand, counting down.
TGCCTCTACTAGGTATAATACCCACCTTCAGTACCCACAGTAGATATAATGCCCCTTTTACTGTCTCCAGTAGTTTTAATGCTCCTTTATGTGCCCCAAGTAGGTACACTGACCCCCTTAAGGGCCCACAGTAGATATATTATGCCCTAAGTGCCTTGAGTAGGTTTAGTGGTCCTTTAAAGTGCCCCCAGTTTGTATAATGCCCCTCTGAAGTACCCTCAATTAATATAATGCTCTTCTGAATTACCCTTAGTAGTGGCCACAATACATTTAGTGTCCCCCAATACATTTAGAAACCCTCCAGTAGTTATAATGCCCTCCCCCACACAGTGCCCCAGTACTACCATTCCCTCAAAGTGAGTTAAAGAAAAAAACTCAATACTCACATGCCTCCACACAGTCATCTGCGATGCAGCTCACAGGTCCTTCCATCCTGATGCCTGAGTTTCTGGCATCTCTGCTCAAGCACGTGTGATGCGTCAGCCTATTGTCTGCTAAGCTTGAGGCCTAGTGGCCTTGGCCTGTGAGAGTAAACGGTGGGGCAGGTAGCCATCAGCTCCCATGTACCGCTGCAGTGCAGGATGTGGCATGCGAGCCACGGATTGAGGATCACTGCTTTACAGCATTTGCAGGCTACAGAAAGTGTATGCAGTGAAATACTGTATGCACATATTGACATGTTGTCAATTTATGTTGCGGATTTCTGCTGTGGCATATCTGCAGCATTTCTGAAATATATCCTTACAAGACCATTGTTCACTTATTTACAAATATTCAGATTTTGTTTTGTCAGTACAGTATTATGTCAGTTTTTGTGTTTTTTTTTTATCGAATTTTAATGTAGGGCATTTGTTATTAAGCTGGATTTCCATGTTCAGGTTTTCTGATGCAGTGTATAGAGCCAAAACTAGGATGTTTTCTAAAAAGAGGTGAGGTCCTTTAGGGCTGTTTCACATGAGCGGATGCCGTGTGTGTAATCTGCTGCGTGAAAGAGTGCCAAGCCCCGTTCAGGACAGCAGAGACACGGAGCATTAACATGACTGATAATGCACTGTGCCTCTCTGTGATCTTTTTACTACAAAATCACAGTGAGATAAAGTTGTCACTGTGATTTTGTAGTAAAAAAATCACAGAGAGGCACGGAGCATTATCAGTCATGTTAATGCTCCGTGTCTCTGCTGTCCGGAATGGGGCTTGACTCTCTTACACAAAGTGGATTCCACGCACAGCATCTGTTTGTGTAAAAGACCCCTTATACTTACTCTCCCTTTATAATCCACACCTGGTTTTAGCTATGTAAACTGCATCAGAAACATACTCGTAAAAGGAAAAAAGTGCTGCTATTTCTGCACCCTTGCATAAAAGTTTTGCTGTGTGGCCTCCTTGTGAACCCATAGAGCTTCTCTTCGACATGGCTGAATTACTTGGGTCATGTGTGTCACTTCTTGCTACAATCAAAATTGTACTATGGACTAGTCTATTGAGAAATAGCTGAAAAAGCCATACCCTAAAGCTTTCTGCATTTTAAAATATATGCCATGCACTAAAAAAAGCACCAGAAAAGAACTATATTTAATGTTCTCTATTATTCCATTTTAAGTTAACTCAAACATGTCAGAAAAATGTAAAAAAAATAGTAACTTTGTTTTTTTTTTTTTTTTTTAAAGTTGTAGCAGATCTTATGGATATAAACTACCACATTGACAGTTGTAGCAAAAATTACACCCAACATGACAATTTTCCAACTAACAAATACATTGCACAGTGTTGTTTTGACGTAGCTTTGCATTTTTAATGCTACTATGCTGTCACTTATAGAACTTATTTATAGTGGTTCACTAAAGACAATTTCCTTTTATACCTACACATGTCCATCTCTGTTGAGTCATTATTATTCATCTCTTTTATTGTATTCTGGTAACATAGTAACATAGTTTGTAAGGCCGAAAAAAGACATCTGTCCATCCAGTTCGGCCTGTTATCCTGCAAGTTGATCCAGAGGAAGGCAAAAAAACCCCTGTGAGGTAGAAGCCAATTTTCCTCACTTTAGGGGAAAAAATTCCTTCCCGACTCCAATCAGGCAATCAGAATAACTCCCTGGATCAGCAACCCCTCTCTAGTAACTATAACCTGTAATATTATTACACTCCAGAAATACATCCAGGCCCTTCTTGAACTCTTTTAGTGAACTTACCATCACCACCTCCTCAGGCAGAGAGTTCCATAGTCTCACTGCTCTTATCGTAAAGAATCCTCTTCTATGTTTATGTACAAACCTTCTTTCCTCCAGACGCAGAGGATGTCCCCTCGTCACAGTCACAGTCCTCGGGATAAATAGATGATGGGAGAGATCTCTGTACTGACCTCTGATATATTTATACATAGTTATCAGATCTCCCCTCAGTCGTCTTTTTTCTAAAGTGAATAACCCTAATTTTGATAATCTTTCTGGGTACTGTAGTCCACCCATTCCAGTTATTACTTTAGTTGCCCTCCTCTGAACCCTCTCCAGCTCTGCTATGTCTGCCTTGTTCACAGGAGCCCAGAACTGTACACAGTACTCCATGTGTGGTCTGACTAGTGATTTGTAAAGTGGCAGGACTATATTCTCATATCAGAAACTGATATTTTTTTTAACTCCATATTTATATTATTTATATTATTTTTCATTTCAGTAGTACTATGCCACTGAAAATTAGATGCAAAATACTATCCTTCTATAGCACTCAGCACAGAGACAAAAACTATATAGATAGGCCATACATTGTCAGCTTACTGCTGCTGTGAAGGGAAGATATTAACTTAAAGTTATTCCTCAGTATAATAGTAGGTGTAGATTTGGGATAACAGTATGACAGCTCTATTGTTCTCTTGATAGGCCAAGATAAACAAGCCCACAGAAGAGGATTGCACTTAGTGTAATATGTAATGCTCTAATTGAGCTACTACAGGGAGGCCTTCTCTGGCACAGTGATGGTCTTACTGGAAATTTAAGCATGACTGTGTCCTGTGCTAAAAGTCCTAACAAAGACGAAGTTAAAGAATCAGGACAGGAAGTAGAATACATGGAATGACTTCAAAAAATCATATCCAGGAAATAATCTATGTGTTTTTAGTATTAAAAATTACATAAAATATTTAAATATAGGTTGTTAATATGTGATAAAAAATATTTGATAGAAGTGTTCCTTTAAATGATAGTTTTAGAAAGTTGCTGAATTTTGTAGACAAAATGTGCTATTGAAATTATATTAGATACCACCCATTTAAAATTGTATCTGAAAACATTTGATAATTAATTGCATTTAGTGCTGCATATATGGTAAAGAATAGTTGCCAAGACAAGGGGTGAGGCAAAAGGTCCAACAAAAAATAAAACAAACAACTTTTAAATTAGCTTACAATTTATTTATTTATTATTCTCACTTACAATAAAAGCTTACCAAAAATATTGATGAAGCATACAGTACTTGCAGCGTCTCACTGCCACAACAGTTGTACACTGCTAAATGTGTATTATGCAATGTTTGTATGTAACTTGCAGGTCATAGCTAATTCAGGCTTTTCCACCCTCCCCATAGGGAGTGGTTTACATTGGATCATGCAGTGAGTTAGAGCTGAGACTGTAAAGATCCATCAGAAACTGTAAAGATGTAAGGAGAAAGCTTTAAAACCAGTCTTTGAGTAGGGAAGAATGAAAAAAGAAAAGAGCATATTGTGGGGCATCCCAGTGTTGAAATGTGGTGCGCCCAGAAGTTCTGTGGAGATAATCTGTCTGAGAGATTTATAGACTCCTCAGATCACATATCCAGGAGATGAAAGACTTTGGGAGTCTGGATATACTTTAGAGGCAGAAAACTGCCCAAGAGATATTGTATCCCTATTTCTAGAGGCTAGTGATAGAGAGCAAAGTGCAGTGTGAGGAAAAATGCTTCACAGAAAGAACTAGGCCCGAGTACCACCTTGCAGCTGAGAAAACTGTAAGATCCATGGAAAGTGCAAAAATGTATAAGAACTTCCAGCCCAGAACAACCCAGGGGAGCAACAGAATGAGTTATTCTTTCCCTTCCACTTGGCTTGCTGCATACTTATTTTACCATCCCACCACCCCTGTTCCGGTTGATGCACAAGTTACCCACTGCCTTCTACTTCCTAGTCCCTCTTGATATACAGGAAATTACCTCTAAACCAATCCCTGGCCATTGGTCAGCAACACTCAACAACATCTACCATACAGTACATGTACAGTGGATGTCAGGAAGGGCCACTTTTTGTATTGTTCCATATACATAGCCGTATAAGGGCTAGTTTTTCTCTAGACAATTCAACTTATTTAACTTTCATCACTGGTACATCCGTTAGTCAGATGCAGTGGCCCCCAAGTTGTGGCTGAAGTACAACTCTGGCCTTGTCTGGGCAGTTAGTGGCTGTCTGGGCATGATGATAGTTTTAGATTTAGAAAGCCTAGAGGTTAATGGCTATCAGAGATAAGGCTTTACATGAGCTGTCAGCTGACGGAACTCAGGAGGTAATGATTTTTAACCACATGTATCACAAAAACTGCTGAAAATTTTTAATAAAGACCAATTTAAAAAAAAATGACTTTTAGCCCAAATGTGTAAAAGCAATCATAAAAAGAATTCTCTGAAGATGTTCATAGCCTTTAACCCCTTCAGGACCAAGCTATTTTCTGTTTTGTTTTTTTTTTCATTTTTTACTTCTAGCCTTCCCAGGGACACTTTTTGTATTGTTCCATATACATAGCCGTATAAGGGCTTGTTTTTTGTGGGATAAGCTGTACTTTCTAGTTGCACAATTTACTAACTTACTAACTACTGCATACAATATAGTAGGAAGCTGGAAACATTTTTTAAATAGGGTGGAATTATAAAAAAACGCAATTCCAACACTGTTTTATGGGTTTTGTTTCCTATGCAGTAAAACTGACCTGTTACCTTCATTCTCTGAGTCAGTATGGTTATAATAATACCACATTTATATATTTTGTCTTGCGTTTTAATAGACCCCCATAGCTTTTTTATTTTTATGTCTACAGAGCTGTCAGAGCTCATTTTGCGGAGCGATCTGTAGTTTTTATTGATTTCATTTTGGAGTTTGTATGTCTTTTTGATCACTTTTTATTCATTTTTTGACGTGACAATAATTTGCTATATGGGCTAAATATTTTTAGATTTTAATAGTATGGTCGTTTTCACACACGGCAATGCTTATTATGTTTATTTGTTTAGGGGATGATTTCAGTATTCATTTTTTTTTATACTTTAAAAAACTTGTTTCTTCTTTTACACTTTTTAAAAGTTTATTAGATTGCTTCTCTCAGACTCAATGCATTAGCATTTCACTATTTGTAGCAGCCTCGGATCTTTCAGGAGGACCAAGGCTGCTGCACACACTATCCGCCTCCTCCGATCCCCGCTAGGGGGAGCCGTTGCATGGATGGGAGCATGTGCTTCTAGGTTTTTGAGCTCCCAGATGCCATGGTCACATTTCACTATGCCATCTGAGGGGTTTAAATGTGTGTAATCGTTGATTGCATACATTAGCCCCAAGTTTCTGCTTTGTTTGGGAGCAGGCGCCTTATTCACATACCCACCTTCCTCCTTAAATTTATGGTAGGCGATTGGAAAGGTATTAAAGACTGCTGCTCTAATGCATTACAATGATAGAATCACACCTTTGGGTAATTGAATTTTGAATCCGTGTTCAATTGGAAGCCAGGAAATTACACCAAACTGAGGAGGACTAGATTAATAAAACAAATGTTGTATGAGTCTGGTGTGAGTCTGGAGAAATATTTTCACAGTAACAACTTGTTTTCAGAACAAAGATATAAACACATTTAAAGCAATTTCAGTTTTATATCCCACTGAGTTTTGCTTGTAACGCCTTTAGACACTGTAGACATTTAGTTGTTGTTTCCCTCAAGTGCTCAAGCTTTAACAAACCGACAGTAACCAGGCAGTGGAGAAGTGCTTGGCTTCTTGGAAAACTTAGTAAATTGACCACTTTGTTTGCCATTCCTGACTTTTGTGTTATTCATCAATATTTCAGAACCTAGATTTCATGTACTGATGGTAACCTAATAGGACTTGCTTTTTTCATAGGTCATCTGTTCACTTGCAAACTGCAGTGAACAGAAAGCATATTTTCCCTTGATGACAGCACTATTCTTTTATGGTCTTTGTTGTGAGTAATTCTAGCAGGGTAGACAAAACTCATGGAAAAATACAGCACTAGCTAGGGAAGTTGTCACCTTTATATGGAGCTTTTCTAGCAATATTAAAATTCCAGTTCCTGTCACCAATAGATATAAGGCTGTGCTTGGTCTGCATATGGTATTGCATGAGTCAGTTACTTAGTACAAAGCCTCACATTCTTAATGCAATGCTGTACATGCGCTATCGAACGCCATGTGTATATAGAAGCAACACTTCTAGGGGAGAATACCTGAGTACATATGGCATGTAATGGGGCATGTCAAGTGTTGTACAATATATGTAATTTGACAGAGAAAACCTAAATGTGTAATCCAACCTAATAGCCAAGATGGTTCAGGAACTAGGAAACCTAATCCATTCTTCACAGTCCGATTCTAGGCACTTTTCTGGCCAAACAATCCCTGGAACCCAAGACACTTATGAGTGTATTCCAGGGGTAAGGCATCACTTTCCTTGACACTGCCTCACTGTCTTGTCATGGCTGCATACATAACATATTTTTCCTCTCAAATATGGGGGAAAATGGTAGTACATCCTATAAAGTGAATACTAATAAGCACTTACATTATGGAAGCACTCATTTGTATGCAGGATGCGCAGGGAGCAGTGAGTGTAGTGTTGCTAGCATTGACTGAACTCACCGCTCACTGTTCTTTTTTCGGGCATCCGATGTCAAGTCACAGTAGAGCTCTGCGCTGGCAGAAGACCAGGAATCAGTGAGTGTAGGCAGAGTTTGCTGTCCCAAGCAGAAGAGGTAAGTTGTTGTATTGGTCTTATCTGAGGTCTGATAAAGATTGAAGGTCTGATCTGTGGTCTTTATAAACATTGAGTCTGGTCTAGATGAGTGTATGATTGGGATTTCTGATGTGTAATAAAGATTTGGGGGTCTGATTTTGGGGTCTGAAGAAGATTGGTGGTCTAATTGATCTGATTTGGGGGTCTGATGAATATTAATGGTTAGATCTAAGGTCTGATGAAGTTGGGGGGTCTGAGTGGTGGTCTAATGTTAGGTCTGATGAAGATTGGAGTTCTGATCTGAGGTCGGATGAAAAACATGTGTTTTCTTACTTATGCAACATCTGAAAATATGGAGTGGTAAAATGTCAGCACACTACATAATGTGAAGTTGACCTTTCAGGGCTGGTCTTAAAACACAGAATTTGATGAATTACAGATATCACAAGGCCATACATGCTTTTTTCATCAAGTAGTATTTTTTCAGAAGAACAAAAACACTAGTAGGTTCAGCCCAATGATTCTTTTTATCATGATGTGTAGGAAGCAGTTCACCCCATATACAATAAATCAAAGTTGTCAACTCAAGAATAATCTGCTTGCTACTTTAATGTATTATATATTACTAAACTGCAAACTTTAAAGTCATATGCTTTTTGATCTACAATACAGTAAGTGAGGCATTGTATAATAAACACTTTACTAGAAATATGTGTATAACTGCTAGAAGAATTTGGACATGATCCAAAGGCTCTTTAGGGAACATATCTCCTTGCTTTTAAATTCCATCACTTTTTGTATATTACAATAATTAAATGGATAATTCACTTGGAATTATTTAATAGCTAATTCTTTGCACCTGTCACTGATGCCAGTGAATCCCTCAGCGGCTTTCTGGCTTTTAAGCACTTGATTTTCAAACCTGAGAATTATTTATGACTTATACTTACTTGATGTTAAGGCACTCAATCTATACAGGTCCCTACCTACTGCTGATATTGTTTCTACCCATGCTTGTAAATTGCAGGTAATTGACAATGATTTTGATAGGAGTTATAGATGCAGTTATTATTTTGTTTGGAATTCCGCAGATCCTTATGACACAAGGTAATTTACGTAATAGGTTGTAAAAACTTAGGGGGAAACTTATCAAGCCCTACACTCCAGAATTTCTAATTTCAAAATGTCTCAAAATAAGACTTTACACTTTTATGACTTATTTGCACAACATTTTTGTGCCATTTTTACAACACTCCAGTTTTTCAAAATGTGCGGGGAAAATGAGCATGTTGGGCTACTTTCACAACGCTTCAGTTTCATTTTATACGATATGAAGAGATTTAGGAAGAAAACTTTTCCCATCAGATCACAGAGGGAATGCAAATAGAAAAATAAATAAAGAACCAAGAACAGCAGTAAATAAAAAGTACCCGGTAAAAAGGAGTCTATCACAGGAAGTAGAAGGAAGAGTAAGGGACTCAAGTTCAAAAGAAAAAAAAATTAAAGAAGTAGTAAGTATTTTTAATCTCATTTGTGTTAAGGGAGGAAAAATCCAAGATACTGATCTTGTGCAAATATGTAGTATCTGATACTGCTTCCCAAAATCAGTTAAAAAATGTTGTTCTTGGACCTGCTAGAAATGATATAATCTTTATTGAATGTAATCTTCTTACCAGTGTCTGTATTCATGATTTATCCCCTCCCTTTTGCTTCTCAACTGTGTCATGTGACCAGCAATCAGACTTTACAAATAACACAGCAACTTATGTGTGGACAGGGAAGTCAGTTTCTCTGTGTATTCCTATGGGAGTCTCACTCTTAGGGCTCGTTCACACGACCGTGCCGTATTTTGCGGTCCGCAAATTGCTGATCCACAAAATACGGATGCTGCCCCTGGGCCTTCCGCAATTTGCGGAACGGAACGGGCGTCCCATTATAGAAATGCCTATTCTTGTCCACAAAACGGACAAGAATAGGACATGATTTAAAATTTTTACGGGGCCACGGAACGGAGCAACGGATGCGGACAGCACACAGAGTGTTGTCCGCATCTTTTGCAGCCCCATTGAAGTGAATGGGTATGCACCCGAGCCGCAAAATATGCGGCTCGGATGCGGAACCAAACCATGGCCGTGTGAATGAGCCCTTAGTCCTATAGGAATGAATAGAGAAGTGACTGACTTCCTGTCCTGTGTCAGTTGGAGATCAGAGAGTTGGTTAGAACTTAGGGGATAGCTCAGAAATACAGTCACCAAAGAGAAGATTATATTCACTACAGATAACATCATGCACCTTTCTAACAGGTCAGAGAATACATGTTTTTTGCAGGAGTTCTACTTTAAGGCAGGAAGAAGAAAATCATATGCATACAACCCTGAAACAAGTCAACTTTTTAACCAAAAAAATGAAGTTAAAGGGGTATTCCGGTTACCATAAATATAACTTATGTGTTAGACTAATTTATCATCAATAATTACCTAATATAATGTCAATTTCACATATTTACCATTCAGTAGTTATAAAAGTAGTTTCTTCCTACGCTACCCACTGTGTTCCTATGTTACCATGGCATGGACCTGTAGTTCTGAGCCTTTGTTAGGTCAGGCATGCTCAGTGTGTTGCTATCAGTTCTCTAGCTGAATGTTAGAGTGCTGCTGATTACTGAGTAGAGGGGGCGTGCCTGCTCTGTATAATCAGGCAGCCAATTAGTAAACAGCAGCACTCATGAGCAAGCAGAAACTCACAGCAGGGAAGCTAGGGATTGTGGGGATTGTAGTTTTGTGAAGGAAGATCAGGAGCCATAATACTCAGTGTGTTGCAGGCTCACACAGGAGCTAGACAAATGGATTGCAAGGTAAATTGAAACTTTGGTTATATGTATAGACGTGGGTTCTGGTTGGGTCTCAGCTTGCAGCCTTAATGCAGTTTTTAAAAAAATTAAGTTACGAATACCGGAATACCCCTTTAATGAATGTATAGAAATGTATGAAAAAGAAAAGTGAAACTTACCATAAGTGAGAAGGAAGCGCTATGGGGTTTAGAAGAGAATAAAAGTATTTAAAAGTAGTTATTAAACCAGCAGATAAGAGGGTGGGGGGTAATCGGTATTTTACACAGGAATGAGTGTGAGAATTTTGTCAGATACATATAAAAAAAATTGAAAAAACCCTATAGGTGGGTATATAAGAAAGAATTACAAATACTTCTAATAAGGGGATATGATGAGAATACTGAGCAAAAAGGAATATGACTATTTAAACATTAATACTCAATAACTCCCATGATTTATTGTTTCCCAAAAGTGCACAAAAAAACCTTGAATCTACCAGGAAGACTGATAATCTCGAGTATCGATTCCCTTAATAGTAGGGTCTCAGAATACATTGACTGCTTCCTCCAAAAATATGTTCATATGGCTACCCTGTATTAAAAAGATACTCAATATATATTTTTTTCTAAATATATATTTTTAGTGACTGTCGATGTTACATCATTATAAGCAGTTATCCCGAAGGATATAACGCTAAAAGCAGTGGAGTTCTTCCTTAACCAAGATAGAAATGTAAAACAAAAGGATTTATTCTAGAATGTATTGAGTTTGACTGCAAAAAACTGAAAAAACCCAAAGGAACAAAATTAGAAAAATTCAAATATATGTTCATGACACAATATAATGAGATTATGCAGAAATCAAATATTTAAGAAGAACTGGAGGGTTTTGAAAAGTGTATAGACATTAGGTCTATAAATATTTTTAGTATTTATTATTTTAGGTAAAAAATATCTAGTTTTAGTTTCGTACATCTCTGTAGGATATGTATAGAAAAAGCTCTAGTTTTAGTTTTTATTTCTTCCGTGGGGCATTTAGAAGGGATGTCTAGCTGTTAGGCCCCTTGCAGACTAGCGTGTGTCACGCACGGAATCTGCATTGCGTCTCCTGGCCTGAACTCCCGGCACTGATGGGGTCACATAGCATTATACTGATGTATGATGCTATGTAACCCTTACAGTTCTGGAATGTATTACATGACACTGACATAATGCTGTTAGTTGTTATCCAATTGATTCCAGAACTGTAAGCGTTACATAGCATCATAAATCAGTATAATGCTATGTGACCCCGTCAGTGCCGGGAGTTCAGGCCAGGAGATGCGATGCAGATTCCGTGCATGACACATGCTCGTCTGCAAGGGCCGTAGCTTAGTTTAGATTGAGCAAAACATGAATAAAAAACTATTCTATTGGATGCGGTGACTTACATCACTAAGGCATCGTAAGCAGTAAAGGGAATCCTTTCACTGATTAGACAGAATAGTTACTTGACTCCATTCATGTCAGAGCATGGATTTTAAATGGAATTTTTCAATGAAAGTTGTAAAATGCAGGATAGCAAAGGTGTATACGGTCGAAATATGAAATAGCAGCCAGTTTTTATAGTATATATGCCTATTTATCTATGGTATATATTTGTATTCAAGAGGGGAATGTGTGAATAATTGGTTTAGAAAGGTGGAGAGGGATATAAGCACCTCACCCTGTTTTACTATTAGTTTAGTTACTGCCCCTGATGAAGCGAAGTCGAGGAAGTCCGCAAGGATTATTCTATATGCTGTTTACAAGTTTTTATCCTGTAAGTGAATAAGGCCTTGTTCACACTTCAGTTATTTGATCAGTTATTTTCCATCAGTTATTGTGAGCCAAAGCCATGTGCGGGTCAAAAACACTGAACAGGTGCAGATCTTTCCATTAGACCTTATCCCTGTGGAGCCTCCACTCCTGGTTTTGGCTCACAATAACTGATGGAAATAACTGATCAAATAACTGACGTATGAACAAGTCCTAAAAGTGTTTTTTTTTTTTTGGCAAACCTGTGGATACAGTACATCACTATATGGTATTTTTCTTGATCAAGGGATACTGCTAGAGGCAACAATCCAGTAATGTTGGATATTTGACTGTAAGAATATAGACCTAATTCTTTTTAGGATCCTCCAGCCAGTTTTGCACATAACAAAGGGTACAGTTTTATATAAATTCTTTTATGTAAGTTTTAAATTCTATTATACAGTAAGAGACAGAGGCAAGAAAGAATACAGAAGTCACTGTCCAGGACCATCACCAGCAAACTCGAAATCTGCTACCTATCTTCCTTCACTACTGTAACATAGTTTATAAGGCCGAAAAAAGACATCTGTCCATCCAGTTCAGCCTATTATCCTACAAGTTGATCCAGAGGAAGGCAAAAAACCCCTGTGAGGTAGAAGGTAGTAGATCAACGACCCATCTCTAGTAGCTATAACCTGTAATGTTACCCTTCAAAAATACATCCAGGCCCCTCTTGAACTCTTTTAGTGAACTTACCATCACCACCTCCTCAGGCAGAGAGTTCCATAGTCTTATTGCTCTTACCGTAAAGAATCCTCTACTATGTTTATGTACAAACCTTCTTTCCTCCAGACGCCGAGGATGTCCCCTCGTCACAGTCACAGTCCTTGGGATAAATGGGAGAGATCTCTGTACTGACCCCTGATATACTTATACATGGTTATTAGATCTCCCCTCAGTCGTCTTTTTTCTAAAGTAAATAACCCTAATTGTGATAATCTTTCTGGGTAATGTATTCCCCCTTTCTAGTTATTAATTAATTAGTTGCCCTCCTCTGAACCCTCTCCAGCTCTGCTATGTCTGCCTTGTTCACAGGAGCCCAGAACGGTGCACAGTACTCCATGTGTGGTCTGACTAGTGATTTGTAAAGTGGCAGGACTATGTTCTCATCACAGGCATCTATGCCCGTATTGATGCAATCCATTATCTTATTGGCCTTGGCAGCAGCTGTCTGACACTGGTTTCTGCAGCTTAGTTTGCTGTTTACTAAAATTCATAGGTCCTTTTCCATGTCAGAGTTACCCAATGTTTTACCATTTAGTATGTACTGGTGACTTGCATTATTCCTTCCCATATGCATAACCTTACATTCGTCAGTGTTAAACCTCATCTGCCACTTCTCTGCCCAAGCCTCCAGTCTATCCAAATCCATCTGTAGCAGTGCACTGTCCTCTTCTGTGTTAATTACTTTACACAGTTTAGTGTCATCTGCAAAAATTGATATTTTACTGTACAAGTCTTCTACAAGATCATTGATAAATATATTGAAGAGAATAGGGCCAAATACTGACCCTGTGGTACCCCACTGGTGACAGTGACCCAATCTGAGTATGTGCCGTTTATAACCACCCTCTGTTTTCTATCACTGAGCCAGTTACCTTACCCACATACAGACATTTTCTCCCAGGCCAAGCATTCTCATTTTATATAATAACCTTTTATGTGGTACCATGTCAAATGCTTTGGAGAAGTCCAGATATATGACATCCATTGATTCGCCATGGTCAAGTCTAGAACTTACCTCCTCATAGAAACTGATTAAATTGGTTTGACATGACCGATCCCTCATGAAGCCATGCTGATATGGAGTTATTTGCTTATTTTCATTGAGGTACTACAAGATAGCATCTCTTAGAAAACCTTCAAACAGTTTACCCACGACAGAATGTTAAAATTATCGGCCTATAGTTTTCCGGGCTCTGTTTTTGGACCCTTTTTGAATATTGGCACCACATTTGCTATGTGCCAATCCTGTGGAACACTCCCTGTCAGTATAGAGTCCTTAAATATCAGAAATAAGGGGTCTGGCTATGACATTACTTAATTCTCTTAGGATACGGGGGTGTATGCCATCCGGTCCTGGCGATTTGTCATTTTTAATCTTTTTAAGACGCCGCTGTACTTCTTCCTGGGTCAGACAGGGCACTTTTAATGGGGAATTTATTTTATATACTGTGTTTAGTAGATCTAAAGCTACCCCTAGGTGTTCACCAGAGGCCGCTACAAGGCAGGTTGGGTTTGGCTGGTAGGGACCCAGTTTATGTCTGTGGAGTGAGGTGGCATAACACAGGTGTGAGCTCACAGGTATCAGACCTATAAGATGCCAAGGAGTAGCAGGACAGAAGCACAACCCAGAGTCAAAGCCGGGAAAGACAGTAGGAACCAAATCAATAGATACAGTAAGTGGTTAATCCAAAAACAAACCAAAGTCAGTTCACCTGGAGAGACAGTTGAAGCCAAATTAGTAGACAATGAGTTAATCCAGAGATAAGCGAAAGTTAGTTCTTTACTCTCTAAGTAAGAGTTGAAAGTAGCACAAATGAAGTAACAGGAACCAGGACATATAAGAATCACAGGCACTGACAATCATCAACTGGCAGTCTTTAATCCCCCGCCTAGCTCTAGGATTGGACATGAGCCAGGGAATGGTGTGCAGACTCACTGATAAGCCGACCAGCTGAGACTTAGCTGGACAGCATGGCAACTATTCTAGAAACTGTTGTGTGCTGGATTGTAGCTGGGTAAATTCCTGACACATAGGAAGCCCATCAAAAGCAAAGATATGAAACTGTACAGGTAAGCCCAGCACTTGTTTAATAATACAGAACAAACAATATAGCCCTGAGAGAAAAGAAACATTTGAGGCACTGAATCATGTTATCTAACAAATGCAACATTACAATAGTATAAATCTCTTATCCTGGTCAAACTGGTGTAAAATAGATGGGAGAGAGACTAATCCTCAACAGGGTACAGTCCATTTAAAAGTTTCAGCATAACTGGAAAAGAGATAAAGACACAGGAAGAAGGAGTGGGCTCCAGAGAAAGTGGTAAAGGGGGAAATTACTGTAGGAGGGTTGCCGAAAAGTAATGAAGGAAGCTGCTAAAGAACCAAATTCCAATCTGAGAGATGAATACAAGACTTAGAGGAAGGGGTGTGAATACTGAAGCTCCTCCACTCTCCTATCACTCAGCAGGGATGTAGGTTTCGCATTAAAGCATGTTCCTATCTCAATAAACATCTCTTAACCTCAGAGAAATCCAGGTTTGGCTTCTTCTTAGCAAAGGCAACAGTTTGCTTGGCCATCAAAAAATATAAAAAGGGTTGTGCCACCATTAAATGTTATTTTAATACAATTTTATTTTTATATATATTCTTATTTTAATATAAATCAAAATGAAGTTAGTTAGCTCTGTATTTTACTTTCTGACACAAAAATGCTCCAGTTGTGACATATTTTTTCATTATAAGCCCCATATCTTTCTTTCCCAATGGTTGTGGGGACACGATTGTGTCCTGTGATGAGAAAATGAATGAATTGATACAAGTGTATAGTGCTCCTCTTAGTTGGGTTTCAACCTGTCACGGACGTACACATACTGACATTCCTGTTGCAGGTAGCAGGAGGTCAGTGAGGCTGGCAACACGTGGTTTGATCTAACATGTTTTCCTTTTGGTTATTTGTTGTTGCTGGCATTCACCACTCCCTCCCCATTCAGGTCTAGGTGTTTAGTTATTTATCATTCCCTATTTATTATTGCTTCTCCCACCATGCTGTGTGGTTTATACGTTCAGTTGTATCTGTGGTCTGCTGGTGTCTGGGTTGTCAGCGGAGTTCTCGTTGCTGACAATTGCTATTGGAAAGTTGAGTGTCCTCTTTATCTTTTGTATTTTGTAATATTTGTGTGTATACCTTCCCTGTGTTTGGTGATTGGGCCTGAGGGGAGTCTCCTGTTCGTCCAGGTTGGTGGAGGAACAGTTTGACTCATTCCTGACATTAGCTTCAGGGTCCTTTAGGGACAGATAGGGTCCTAGGTATCCTGCGTATGAACCTGACTACCTTCTTGGCCTGTTCATACTGGTTGTTAGTCAGGACTGGAGTCAGGGTTTCTCTAGGAGGTGTCCATCTTCATATCCTAGTTTCCAGGACTAATCTCCGTTTCCTTCCCCCCCCCTTTTACCTCCTGCGCTCAGTTTGGTATCTTCCCCCCACACTGAGCATGATACAACCTCTGATGTACACAAGGATGTTTTTATTCACTGATAGCAAACAAAGATTTTGAAAGCGATATGGAATGCATTCTGTATTGCAATACAATTGGCCTCTTCCTAATGGCCTTGTTTCATATTTAGATTTTTTTTCACATTTGTGCTTTAAATATAGATTATGTAACCAGTAAAAATGTTTATTGGATTAGAATAAAACTAAAAGCAGTCTCCAGAACCCGCCATAAATGCATTAAACAAATTCACATAAAAGAAACACAAGAAACTTGCAAATTGATTTTTAAATCACTTATGCTAGCTGTTAGTATCAGATAATTCTGATGGTAGAGTGATATTCCTATAATTAACACTTGGAGATTTCTGAGTGCTGAGGCTTAAAATAAAAAGACAGGGCAGACGGAATTGAAACACAATGATATAATGGTTATCTTCAAGCCATTTTCATTTTTTAGCAATTCTTCAATTCAGTTTGTTGTTCACTGCTTTAATTAAAAAAAGGAAAAAATAATACATTTATCAACCACCAGTAGTCTGATACAAGTAACATTCTAAAAGAAAGTATCCAAACAGAGCAAATTGCATTTTTGGCTTGTGTGTCAAGTCTATTGTGCCGAATAAAGGGATTCTTATGTTTCTGGATACTATTGCATATTATTAAAATTGATACAATATATTATTGTATGTGATAATGAGGCAGCCATTACACAGTTAAAGAGGAAATTTCACCACTCCTGACATGCCTGTTTTAATAACTTCATGCATTCCCCATGTAATAACAATTCTGGAACATCTATTCTTATGTCTGTATATGTTGTGCCATTCCTTTATTATTTCAAGTAGAATTTATAATTGAATTGCTATTATCCTTCAGTAAAGGTACAAAGGGGAGGTAACCAGTTGAGGGTGTGTACCTGCACAGTCTGAACATGGCAGCACTGATTGGCTAGTGCAGGTACACCCCCCCCCAACTGGTTACCACCCCTCTATACCCTTACTGCAGACTGCTAGCAATTCATTCATAACTTCTAGTAAAAATAATACAGGAATGGTACAACATAGAGTTATAAGAGTAGATGTTCCAGAATTGTTATTGCATGGGGAATGCATGAAGCTAATAAAACAGGCATGTCAGGAGTGGTAAAAGGTCCTCTTTAAACATACTCTGAATGTGTCTGACCGAACGGATTTAAAAAGTGTCCTTTTTGACATCTGCCATGAAGATACACTGTACACACACTGTACATCACGATATGACCCAAAAAAAAATACCTAGCAGTATACATGTAGCCCCATGCATGACAAATATCTGTATGGCATACCAATGCATGTGGCAGGGATTTATGGTATGTTCAGTGTATTTACCTGGCGTCAAAGGTACAATCCAAATACAATGCGAACATAGCCTTAGTTATTAAGGCAATTATATATGGGAAATACTTAGTATTAGAAATACTGCACATATGATGTATTAGTTGTAATACAAGGGTCTAAGTTAAAATAAGCAACATGACTTCTCTCATTAATTAAAAAAAAATCCTGTCTATAGAACAGCTTGATTGCTGATTAACATGTGTACAGATGTTGCCCTGATCCAATGTCAATACAGAATTTAGACGAATAATTTCACAGAATCCTGCAATTTTTGGTAGGGTTGAAATAATAAAAAGTGCCTCCATTTGAATCCATTTAGGCATTTCAAAGGCTCTTTCCAGTAAGACAATTGTGAAATAAAATATTAAATAGATAAGTATAAAAAGGTGACATTGCAGAGTGCTTTCAATTATTTCTCTTTGACAGCTTCAGAGCGGCAAGGACATCTTGTTGTAAGTTTGATAGAACTGATGCCCATTCAGTGGAGACAGCAATGTGATGAAATTGTGGTGGATGTGTTCACAACAGCTTGGCCTAGAAGATGACCTAGAAAAATGATTAAGCGCACGACTGTAGCATTTCTGAATATTGTATGAATGTATAAAAGAATGCACATTAATTCTGTAAAATGTGAGATTAAGTAATCATTTTCTTTACTGTGGCTGCTTTGCCTTATAATTCGCAAATTCACTATTTAGCCTGTCTTATGACAATGAATAAAACTAGTAAGGATTGCTATGGTGTGCAGTCCAAGAGGTTTTCTGGGAGTACAATATTGAATATGTTCTGTCCTCCTTATGTGTGAGAGGGACATGAGTTGACAGGCGTCTAAACTCCCTCCTAGGAACCAACTGACCCATGTCCAACTTCAACTTTTATTGCAAAAACATGGTGAATGTGAGAAACAGAAATAAAATGTGCTTACTATCAGCATGAGGCAATACAAGTGCATCTCAATAAATTAGAATATCATCAAAAAGTATTTTTTTCAGTAATTCAGTTAAAAAAAAATGAAACATATATATTATATAGCGTCATTACAGAGTGAACTTTTTCAAGTGTTAATTTATGTTAATGTTGATGATTATGGCGTACAGCCAAGGAAAATCCAGAATTCATTATCTCAGAAAATTAGAATAATTAGCCCAAAACACCTGCAAAGGCTTCCTAAAAAGGTCCCTTAGTCTGGTTCAGTAGGTGACACAATCATGGGGAAAACTGCTGACTTGACAGATGTCCAGAAGGCTGTCATTGACACACTCCACAAGGAGGGTAAGCCACAGAAGGTCATTGCTAAAGAAGCTGGCTGTTCACAGAATGCTGTATCAAAGCATATTAATGGGAAGTTGAGTGGAAGGAAAAAGGGTGGTAGAAAAAGGTGCACAAGCAACAGGGAGAACCGCAGCCTTGATAGGATTGTTAAGAAAAGGCCTTTCCTAAATTGGGGGAGATTCACAAGGAGTGGACTGCTGCTGGAGTCCAACCAATTATTGAGTGCATTTACTGTACATACTTTTAATTTGGCCAACATTTCTGTGTTTAAAAAAAAATACAGTTGGTCTAATATAATATTCTAATTTTCTGAGATAATGATTTTTGCATTTTCCTTGGCTGTAAGCCATAATCATCAACATTAACAGAAATAAACACTTGAAAAAGTCCACTCTGTTTGTAATGACTCTATGTAATATGTGTTTCACTTTTTTGAATTGAATTACTGAAAAAAAAACGTTTTGATGATATTCTAATTTATTGAGATGCACTTGTAGGTTATAACACACTACTGTACAAAGCTATGCAAACACAAACAGGTGCATGAAATACAAGTTACACACAACATATAAATGTGCATGAATGTATAATCTTGCATGTTAAATGATAACGTTGACATACCAATGATGACACTTTGGGACTGGGTAAAGAGGATGATCACAGACGCTTCTACTGGCTAGCTAGAAACTGTTTTCATAAGTGGGCCACTAGATGGTGTTATAACAACATGAATACAACTACTGCACATGTATACTTAAAGAGGACCTTTCACGTGATTTGACTTTTCAAAATCAGTACCTGGCACTGTAACTGATGTTTACTAGATGAGATAGGACACATTTTTTTTTTCAGATGTGTTGATCCATTTCGCCTCTATGCCCAGCATTCTGTTTTGGCACCCTGTATGCTAATCAATAGCATTGGTACAGGGAGGAGAAGATGGCCACATTTCTCCTGGGCGTTTCCTTCTCCCTGGATGTTAGCTGTCCAATCACAGTTAACCACGTCACAGCCGGTGAGAAGGTAAACTGTTTTTCTCTCATTGGCTGTAAGGTGGTCAATTGTGATTGCTCGCCACAGCCAGGGAGAAGGAGACACCTACTGAGAAATGCTGGCGTCTCCTCTTCCTTGTACCAATGCTATTGATTAGCATAAGGGGCGCCAAACAGAATGCTGGGCACAGCCACGAAACGTAGCAGCAGATCTAAGATAAAATGTGCCCTATCTCATCTAGTTAACATCGGTTACAGTGCCAGGTACTGATTTTGAAAAGTCAAATCATGTTAAACTTATGGTATCCTGTGAGGCATCCGCTGCTCTCATCAGAGCGCCATGGCCTCTTCAAGCAGTTGATTGGTAGGGGTGCTGAGGATAGGTCATCAATATTGTACTCCTGGAAAACTTTTAATGACTTGGAAGAGTTATTCTTACCCTAAATGTACTGGTCAACTACAGAATAAGAGAATTATGACAGATTATATTATTTATTCAGTTCAGATTCATATGGACAATGAAAGAGTCACGTTTAAACAAATAATACTATCCATTAATTCAAATCCATTAATTCAAATCAATTGGGGTTAGGCTGCTATGAATGGTTTCTAGGCATTTCCACTTACTGCATGGTACAAAACTCTTTTAACCACATGCATTAATTTTGGAAATATTGGTTTGATTGGTTGTTTAGTATTGTAACATTTTTGGAATATCTAGAACAAAGTAATATCTTCAGAAGAGCAATGAATGGGGAGATCTCTGGATCCATGTGAGGTACAGGGCTGGTTCTAGCTTTGTTAGAAAGAGATTGTCGTGTACTATATGATGTCTGATTTTTATTTTTTACAATAATCATGGGATAATAATTTTTTCATATATTTAATAACTTCTTCATTCCTTTTATGTTGTACTCTAAAATTATAATCATCATAAGAGAGTAATTTTATTTTGCAAGCCATTGCAGTAATATTTGATATCTACAAATGTTATGACTTTTTGAGTTTCATTAAATGCTTAACTGCAGATCAATTTGATTTTGAAGCTATGCGTTTGTATAGGAAATATCTCTAAGGCATTGAAGCTAATTGCGCTTTCATCATATTTTTGCACCTTGAAGGTATAAGCAATAAGTGGTTTTTATTGCTATATAGTTTTTTCAAGTTGTTGGGAGAAGTATGTATGAAAGGAGTGCTGGCCTACATTTGTTCTTTATTTTGAGCCTGAGTTCGCACTTCAGTTATTTAGTCAGTGTTTTAGTTCAGTTACTGTGAGCCAAAACCACTTGTGAGTCAAAAACATAGAATAGGTGCAAATCTTTGTTATAACTGATCTCTGAGTAGGCTTCACTACTGGTTTTGGTTCACAATAACTGATGGAAGTAACTGTCCAAATAACTGGAGTTTGAACCTGCCTTACTGGCATCGTTGTTTTTTTACTTTGATTTGCACATCTGGGACATACAATAATTTTTATTTATAGGTGCCTCTATTGGTCACAAGATCCCTTGAAATTCCAAAAGTGTAACTGTATTTTCATTTTTTAATGTGTAGGGACAGTTAATGTGTTTTTATAAAATACTTTATTAGGGAAATATGTTAAAGGGTTAGGCCACTGTCTGGCTGTTTGTGACCAATGTGTATGCAAGATGACTTTATGGCACTTGCTAATATAGCATCAGTTGATATTGTCGTTGGCTATATTTCATAAGCTATGCCTACTTGTTTGGCAAATCTTCTGTGCTGTGTCCACATAGAGGTCCTGTCCACTAGATGGCCACTGAGAAAGGGTCATGTGACCAGACACATCACTCAGCCTCCACCTTTCAAATACACTGCACCTTCACAGAATTCACATCTGCAAGTGCAGATGGCAGGTTCATTGTAGTATGGAGGTGATTTGCATGGTCACATGACCCTCCATCAGCAGCCACTTTGCGGAAAAAAGCATGTGAACAGCACAAAAGACTTGGCCAACAAGGGAGGCATACATTATGAAATATATAAAATGGTGCAGAATATCAACAAAGGCTAAATAAGAAGATGACATATAATCAATTACAAGCACATTGGCCACCAGTAACCATTAAATGGCCAACCCCTTTAATTCTTATTAGAAATCTGTACATAAAGTCTTCCCTAAGAAACACTCTAATTGGGGAGAATCTTTCTTCAGCATTTTACTGAACACTGAAGGCATCAGATAACTGTTATGGTTCAGAGGTTGGCTGAAAAGCCTGCCTGTGGTGTCCCTTTCCAAACCTCTATCATCTTACCCCAGCTTTGCCTTCCTATATATTCATATTTAATGTACATTAATTTCCTGCAGATGGTTTTATCTGCTGCCAGCTCTGATCTCTGTACATGATACCCCTCCCTGGTGCATGTGCAGATGAGGTGGATTCAGGAATTGGCATATGAGTCAGGGAGAGTAATAGATTTGGACCCATATACTGTACATGGGAAGCAACATCCCATCCGTATTCCAGGCTGGAAACCTGGTAAAGGACATGATGTAGGTGGAAGCAGGATTTTCAGATGAGGAACATATTGTGACCAAGTTCCCCAGAGGTTGTGCTATGTGTAATTAATGTAGAGATTAGTTGACACCCATTTGGTGCATTTTCAAACTTCATCTGGTCTACACAGCTGTTTGTGTACCTCCTCCTATGTCCATGTGACTAGGAAACTACATAAATAATATAAGTAATTAATAAATAAGAACTACATACATATGTGGACAAAATTGTTGGTACTGTTAAAGAAAGAACACACAATGGTCACTGAAATAGTTTGAAACTGAAAAAAAAGTATAAAAAAAAATTTTATGAAAATCGACTAACATAAATCAGA
>ONZH01030972.1:0-89294 GCA_900303285.1 Rhinella marina | reverse complement strand
TACACCTGAATTCAACTATGTCCCGCATCTCACCTTCCAAGCACCCTGCTTCATATCCTAATCAGAGATAACTGGAAGAGGAGGAGGAGAGAAGATAGCCTCTATTGATGGCCAACTCAGAGGGACAGCTTTTGGGACAATGCCAATGGTATGTGGTATTTTGTGCAATGGTACTGCTGACCCCCTACTTTTGTTGCCCTGCCTCCTGTCAATTTAGATACTCCTACAATATGAGGCCACTTTTAGGTATTTTTTCCAGGGTCACTTTAGGTTCCCAATCCGCCCCTGTCTCTGTTCCACTAACAACATGATGATGTCTTCCTCCTTGTTGTATTCACATATAGACTTGTTATCCTGGGTTCACATTATAAATCTATATTAAAAGCAACGTTGCTTCAGCATTGGACCAGGTCAATCAATACCCTCCTTCCTATTTCCTTTCTTAATATATTAGTGCAAACCCTTGCAGGCATCAAGGACACATTGAGATACTTTCCATAAATCATACTTCATTCCTTGGTATCATTAGGAGCACATTAGACAAGTGATCAACAAAATCCTCCATTACATTTTATCACATCATCACTGGTGACATAGCGCTTGTAACCTAAGCTTTAATGAAGGGTCTAGCGTATCGCCTCAACATCCTTTTATCTGTTTCAGCTGGGTACGGCTACAGTGTGTCATTTGTCACATGACAAGAAAATCATGCAACAGTTCACCTAATCATTGTCAATGGTGTGGACATGGGACATGCTGGGACTGCAACACAACAGTCGCAAAAAAATCTAGACATGTTGGATTTTGTGCCACAGGATGCATGTCGCATGTGACATCTCATCCACTGACTTTAATTCAAGTTTGGGATGACAGGCGACTCTCCTGTGACTTGCCTGTATTTTCACAGCCAAAACACAGTTCTGAAACAGTCGCACAACTGTAGAGATGGTATTGAGCAGTGCCTGGTTTCCTACAAACATGACGCTTAAAATTGAGTCCAAAAAGTTTAATCTTGGTTTCATCAGACCAGAAAATCTTGTTTCTCAGAGTCCTTCATTTAGGTGCATTTTTTTTTACAGAGCAGAGGCTTCTTTCTGGCCAATCTGCCATAAAGCCCAGATTGGTGGAGAGCTGCGGTGATGGTTGACCTTCTGGAAATTTCTCCCATCTTCACGCAAGATCTCTGGAGCTCAGCCAGAGTGGCCATTGGGTTCTTGGCCAACTCTTACCAAAGCCCTTTTTCCTCCGATTCATAGATCTTTTGGGCAGCAAGCTCTAATGAAAGTCCTGGTTGTTGCAAAACTTCTTCCATTTAAGAATTATGGAGGCCATTGTGCTCTTGGCTACTTTCAGTGCAGCAGAAATTTTTATATCTGTCTTCAAATCTGTGATTCCACATGATGTCTCTGAGCTCTACAGGCAGTTCTTTCCTCCTTATAGCTTGGTTTTTGCTGCAGCTCTCCCTTTAACAGCTCAGTGGGTATGTCCTTTCTGCCACTGCTCTCTCTGTATCAAAACTCAGAGGGTGTGTCCTTTCTAATGTGACATTTCCCTGGCTGCACAGATCTACTTGTAGATCAGGAGCAATAGATTAACAGTGTGAGTAATATGACTTATGATTCCCTGCCAACCCCCCCTTTGTGTCATAGCCATGTCACATATGGCCACCTTGAGAACAATAAAAAACAAGATAGGAGATCAGCTCAGTGGGGGGGGGATCTCTGTTCCAAAGTTGGCGCAGGTTCCGTCATGATCGGACCTACCAGTGGGATGTTATGGACCATAACAGGTTTTGGAGATTTTCCTGGCCCAGCTCGAGGGGGGAGTGTGACCCCCCCCCCAGGAGCAGATGGGCAGCAGATGGGGCGGGGACGACAAAGGTATAATAATGCTGACCTAAGCAGAGGCCAGTGTTTTGTTCTAAGGAAAGGCCACCTGTACGGTGTTGGAAAAAACCCAAGGAACCCGCTGACATCACCGCCATTCACGTGACTACGGCAAAGCACAACATCTACTGGTAACTGACTATACAATCTGTTTATCCTGTTTGTACCCCCCTATTATTCTTGTAACTGTAATCGGACCATTGTACATATTCATTGTGTTTATAGTGTTTGAATTTAGTGAGCCCTTAAGGCGATTAAATTTACAATTTAATCTTGAGTTGTTCTGTTATCTTGATCCACGAATCCCACGTCAGTGTCCTCGGTAATATTTGTTATATGCTACCCCGGGTTGGCTCCTGACCCGATATAATCCGTTAATGGGATCGGAATTATATCAAACGAGAGCTGGTGGCAGTACTATTGGGCAGACTCGGTTTCGCTGGTGATAGCGAAAAGAGTCTCTCAGCTGGTCAGCATTGCAAGCGGCGTAGCGCCACGCAGGGATCGTGTGGGCTACCCTCTCTCCCTTTCTGTGCCTTCCTGTG
Organism: Rhinella marina; assembly: GCA_900303285.1. Lineage (NCBI taxonomy): Eukaryota > Metazoa > Chordata > Amphibia > Anura > Bufonidae > Rhinella > Rhinella marina. Next base: position 86,863 of record ONZH01030972.1, on the reverse strand, counting down.
CCCACGTGGACAGGAGGCGTCTGTGGGAAAACCGTGCTGTATGTATCCTTACACACCCCGAGGGGGCATGGAACGTCACATGTTTATAGCATAGGATTGAACTGTACCCCACATAAACACGCTCAGGGCGGGGCTACGGGTGCAGTCATCACAAACAGTAATATAAAAATTGATAACATTTTGTAAAGTACTCAAAGCGTATATAAAATGCAGAGATCTGAAGAACTGGAACGTATCGGTGCATGAATACAATATGTGGCATGGCGGCTGGTGAAAGACAGAGCATCCCAGGACAGGTGACAGGAATGTAGCACGCAGCATTTCTCCACTCCTACACTCATAGCTGATGTATGGCTAAAACAATCTGCATCTCGCATGATGTGGAAGCTTTCGACTCCATTATTAATAAGTAGATGGGATTCCCTGGAATGCTGTTTAAACAGTTAATGGCTGTAAGGGCTGGATTCATTAAAGTGAATCTGACAAAGACGGCCCAAATCTGCTGCAGCTCCGCGATTCCACTGTCAGTGACATGTTAATTCATTCATGCTGGCCATCATTTCCCTGCTGTACGCTAATAAAGGAAGATGTCTGATGAGAAATATCGGAATATATTCAGACAACGTATTTGTCAAGTAGTGTATTGTAAGAATAATGAGCGTTCCCAGGGATGTTGTGACTGGGGTCATCACTAGGGGTCAAGAACTATTAAACTGGAGCATATCGCAGGGTGCATATTATCAGCCCGTGGTTGATAAAAGAATTTCCTGCCAAAACAAGAGCAGATCCCGACAGAGGAACTCTGCAAAACTTGTGAAAGTAGTATTTCTAATGGATGCACATATTAATGAATATCATAGGCCAGAAGAAATATTCGATTGACACCTGGCGCCGCTCATCTTCCCAAACAAATGTAGTCAGTAGCCCATTGCTTTTGAAAGCTACTTCTGTGTCAACCATTGATTAATTGACAGGTAGTGCTACCTATCCCTTAAAGGGTTTTTCCAGAATTTTGATATTGATGACCTATCCTCAGTGTGAACGCAGCCTCCCCTTGTTTGTTTACCTGATCGCTGTCGACAGAAAGAACGATGATCAGGTGTAATTACAAGCCTGTGTAAATACACTTGAATAGGAACGAGCCGTCCCATTGAAATGAATAATATTAAGATCGCTGAAAACCCCTTTAAAGGGGTTGGCCAGTTTTGTATTACTGGATGCAGATGTGTTGGTAATAACCCATTCATGCAGCTAGTAATAAGCATTATGAAACTCCATAGGCAGCCATGTTCCCCAATGCAGCATCAGCACGCAAGTCAAGGGACCTGCAGGTAAAAATGAATTATTTATATTAAACAATAAGACATCAGTATCGATAGTTTAATATTGATTATTATTAGCTGCATACATGTGCAACTAGTAATATCAACTGGCCAGCTCATTTAAACAAAGAGGTTCTTCAGCAGCTGCACTGTACACTATACAGTTCTTAATACCAAATGGCCCAATATGGGTCAATTATTGTATCCACTCTTGTTCACATACGGCAGATTTGCTGAAGAAACATCTCAGCTAATAATCTGCCCACGCATCTACTTGGATTTTTGTAAGTCCCATTCAGATATATGGAAGTTACAGCGATTTCTGCAATAACTTTGCCATGTGTGAATATATTGGTATTCCAGCCCAAGCCCAGGGGTGGATTGGCCATAGACATTACAGGCCGCCTGAGCCCTCTTCATGTCCAGCCAGTGGACGTTGTTGAGGATGTATTTTGTGCTGATGGACGCTGTATTTTTTGATGGACTGTGGTATTTGGCGCTGTTGGGCTGGTATAATGTACCACAATATGGTATTGCTGGCCCTGCCTACTTGTGTTGGCCCTACCTTCCATCAATATGGACCTGACTACAAAACGGGGCCACTTTTAGTGTTTTTCCAGGGCCACTTTAAGTTCCCAGTCCGCCCCTGCCCAAACCCATTTACTTGAATGGGACTAAGCTGCACTTGTCACTAGCCTAGGAAAAGGCTGCAGCGTCCATCCTCTTTTAACAGCTGATCAATGGATGTGGTGGGAGGCTGACCCCCATCGATGATGAACTGTCCTTGAGAATAGGCCATGAGTATTAATCTCCCGGAAAAACCTCTTAATATTTGAAATTCTTAGTCCTGATTTTTATCAAGTTGTGTGAGCCCACCTGCCATAATGAGAGAAGACAATCCTCCTACCTGTACAACAAGAGACCTGTCCCTTGTGCCTGTCAAGGCAGATGAGCAAAATTTCCTTGAAATGAACAATATTAACCTCACATTAAAGTATAGGCAGGGTGCGGCTGCAGCTTTGTGCTTGTTTGCTTCTGCATTGCGGTCACGGCAAACTTGTACCTACCCATTTATTTCTCTTATTAGGAGGTGTTGACTTTTCTGCTTTGCAATATATATATATATATATATATATATATATATATATATATATACACAATAGAAGTAGAAGAGCAGCACTGACACGAGGGTGCAAAATCCTTCAAGAAACCGAGGCCAGGGTTCAAAGTGTATAAGATGAAAAAATGAAGGCAGCACTCCAAAATAACAGTGAAAAAAAGGTGGTTTATTCACCCGTCAGCAGCAACGTTTCAACTGTTCATTACAGTCTTGAAAAAGACTGTAATGAAACAGTTGAAACGTTGCTGCTGGACGGGTGAATAAACCACCTTTTTTTCACTGTTATTTTGGAGTGCTGCCTTCATTTTTTCATCTTATATATATATATATATATACATATATATATATATATATATATATATATTATGGCATAGCTTGCTCACTAACAAAGAAAATATACAAAACGATTGTGAATAATTCTCAATACAATCCAATATGAAGACATTTCAGCATACAAAAACCATAAGTAATGTCCCATATCATCGTCACCCCACCCCAGGAAGAGGAAGAGAAAAGTTAAGTTGCTGTGGCCTGTGGCCATTATGTAGGCATTCATTCAAAAAGAGGACTAATATGTATGCATTCAAGGGAGCGAGTCCTGTGTAGGAAGGAGAGAATACTTACCTTGCATTCCTCCCAGCAGCACCTGGAAGTGGAGGTTCCTGCAGCCTCACACAAGGTGGAGGAGAGCAGTTGCTTGGAGGAAATGACAAAGGGGGCATAGCGGACACCCCCCCTAAGCTTTTTTCTGATCGATCGACGTCCATTCCAAGTAACCCTTGCATTTGTATCACCAGCACGTCCAGTCTTGGCTAAAAAATATGCCTGTGGATTCCTTGGGAAGTGCATTGTTTTTTTATTACAGTAGTTAGAAGAATGATGGTTGACCTTCCTTTGCATCTTCTGCCTGAATCTTTTTTATTGAGCTTTTATCCTAAAGTAAAACACAGTCACTATTAAATATCAATGTGTAAAAAAAACTGAAAATGAGAAAGTAATAAAAGCAGGTCTACCAAGAGAAACCGCTTTGTACTGAAGGCTGGGAGATGCTTGTGTATCAAATGATGCATTTATATGAAGTCTAAAGTCTCTAGAAGTTGACGCATTTGCACTCTCTTTGACCTTTACACTTTAAAATGATCCACTTCCTCGTTGAGTTCATACAATGGCTGAAATTCCTACAGCGTCATTCATGAATAGATCAGGGCTGCTTGGAGTGTTCAGAGCATTATTCATTTACAGCTTAAAACAAAGGAGAAAAACACACAGAGATCAGCTTGTTCCATCTTTTAGACTTCTACTTCATGCCGATCCGACTGACGAGCGGGCACCTGCTCAGCGAATATGCAGAGACTACACATATTGTATCACTGTCTAAAGCTTTAATCATTATATGGAAATGTTCACTTGTATTTATATGCACTTTCATTTATTATGACTATGTTCAGGGATAAGTAGACAATCTCTGTTGAGAAAGGGTGTAAACTTGTCCAAGGTCACCATAACTCTCACACACTACATATGGATCCATGAAGAGTACCACTATGCTTAGTTTAGTGTCTGAATTATGGCCACACTACAACCATAGTCACAGGCCCAAGATGCATATTACAGAGAAGATCAATCAGCCTATTCATGTAGCTAGGTATACATGGGACTTTTTCCGTTAAATCATGGTTCTCTGTCAATGAACAGGACTATAATGTTGGCTTTTTGTTCTTCATGATGGTTCCTCTTCTCCAGGAGTTCAAGAGCTAGTTAAGAACCTCAAACATAGAGTCATAGAAGTAGATTCCTGACCTAACTCAATTTCATTGTGGCTTCAAATCCATGATCAACTCTGCTTATAATCCTAAATCAATCTTCTTTTCTCACTAAGAAAAAAAATGGGCATAAACTAGTCCTGCCGCCTACACCAAAAAAAGCATGTACAGTTTGGCCAAGCATAAATCCAACATGGCAGATTTTTATTTCTCCTGACATGTGGGGGTAAGGGGGGAGGGAGCTGGAGCCCGCCATACACATTAGATAGATGGTGTTTTTTATCTAATGTGCATGGCTAGTTTTATTCATAATATTATTGCTCACAGCAAACTGTCTCCACACTAGAGCCCTAGAGGAACCTACATGGTGCCAACTACATATTAGTGACCATAAAATAGTTAAAATCTCAGAATATTTCATGCTGCACTGCACGTATAAAATGTACCAGCCAGGATAGTGCATACTATCCATACTGCCCCTATAATGCAACACACATCTCCACCATGATCTTATATTGATGTCTACCTCTTTAACTGGACAGTCCACATCTTTTCCTGTGCTAGTCTTTTTAAAAATTTATGTCTATAACCCCCCCCCTTCCCAAAAAAAAAAAATCCATATAGGTTATTAATATGTGACAACTTTTTTGCTGTAAGTGCCCCTTAAGAGACTGGACCTCAGTTAAAAAAGACTTGAGGGTCATCACGCATATACATTTTCTCCCCAGTGTCTTCTCATTCTTGTTGATGGCTGCATCTATATGTAATGGGCAGACAATACCCATCATACAAAATAGACAAAGGCATTCTGTTTCAAAATTGGCAACGTATAACCCTTCATCTCACATATAAGATGCCCTTTACAAACTCTCATACAATGCATTGCAGCACAATCCTTTAATACAGAAAAACTTTTCCTTACTGGCAGAGTTATTAAGGCTACTTTCACACTAGCGTTTTAAAATTCCGGTATTGAGTTCCGTCATAGGGGCTCAATACCGGAATAAAACGCTTCAGTTTTGTCCCCATTCATTGTCAATGGGGACAAAACTGAACTGAAGACAACGGAATGCTCCTGAAAGCATTCCGTTCCGTCTTCAGACCGGAGAACAAACCGCAGCATGCTGCAGTTTGCTCTCCGGTCCAGGCATCCGCACCAAGACGGATCCGGAATGACCCCCAGAGGGGGCGCTGTGGGGAATCGTGACCTGTGTGAGCCGTCCTGACGCTCCGAAGACCTGCCGGGGAGCATGTAAGTATGTATGTGTGTTTGTATGTCTATATGTGTGTGTATGTTTATGTGTATGTATATGTATGTACTGTGTGACATGTGTGGGGCCGGAGCGCGGTTCCGGCTCCACACATGTCACTGCGGCAGGCCTGATCCGGCAGCACCCTTCACCTGCCGGATCAGGCCTGCCGCCAGTGTGAAAGTAGCCTAATATTCTTGTGGTCAAGATATAATATGGAAAGAAAATCCAACCTTCTTTTATACCTCAGGTAAATAACACATATCCATCCCTTCCATTTTGTTTTTGTTTTTTTTTTAATAAAAACTATAAAAATTTATATATACTATTCAAACTAAATATAGTGCCACACTTAATAAATAGCCTAATAATGACTCTGTGTGCATTCTGTGTCCGTATGTCTGTATGTCCGTTCCCCATAAAAATAGAATATGTCTTATTGTTGTCTTATGTTGTACGTTGTCTGTATACAGAGAGAGGAACAAGACCCATTTGAGCTGGTTTAATGCCCGTGTAGTAAAGATGCCCCTAAGCTAATGCAACCCAACATTTCAAGTGGGCAAAGTGCATCAACACATATAGAGAATTTCCAAATAAAATTGACTACATACAGTACCTTGCGACAGTATTCGGCCCCCTGGAACTTTTCAACCTTTTGCCACATTTCAGGCTTCAAACAAAAAGATATAATATTTTACATTTTTGGTGAAGAATCAACAACAAGTGGGTCACAATTGTGAAGTGGAACGAAATTTATTGGATCATTTAAACTTTTTGTGTAATAATAAAACTGAAAAGTGGGGCGTGCAAAATTATTCGTCCTCCTTGCATTAATACTTTGTTGCGCCACCTTTTGCTGCGATTACAGCTCGACGCTTGGGGTATGTCTCAGTTTTGCACATCTAGAGACTGAAATTCTTGCCCATTCTTCCTTGCAAAACAGCTCGAGCTCTTTGAGGTTGGATGGAGAGTGTTTGTGAACAGCAGTTTTCAGCTCTTTCCACATATTCTCAATTGGATTCAGGTCTGGACTTTGACTTGGCCATTCTAAGACCTGGATACGTTTATTTTTGAACCATTCTATTGTAGATTTTGCTTTATGTTTGGGATCATTGTCTTGTTGGAAGATAAATCTCCGTCCTAGTCTCAGGTCTTTTGCAGACTCCAACAGGTTTTCATCCAGAATGGTCCTGCATTAGGCTCCATCCATCTTCCCATCAATTTTAAACATCTTCCCTGTCCCTGCTGATGAAAAGCAGGCCCAAACCATGATGCTGCCACCACCATGTTTGACAGTGGGGATGGTGTGTTCAGGGTGATGAGCTGTGTTGCTTTTACGCCAAACATATCGTTTTGCATTGTTTCCAAAAAGTTCGATTTTGGTTTCATGTGACCAGAGCACCTTCTTGTTCCACGTCACAATTGTGACCCACTTGTTGTTAATTCTTCACCAAAAATGTAAAATGTTATATCTTTTTGTTTGAAGCCTGAAATGTGGCAAAAGGTTGAAAAGTTCCAGGGGGCCGAATACTTTCGCAAGGCACTGTACAATGACTTGACAAAGTATTCATACCTCTTGAACTTTTCCACATTTTTCACATTATACCCACAAAATGAAATGTATTTTATTTGAATTTTATGTAGCAAGTATATGTGAAGTGAAAAGAAAATGATACATGGTTTTCAAAAATTTTTATAAATAAAAATCTGGAAAGTGTGCTATGCATTTGTATTCAGCCCCCCTGAGCCAATACTTTGTAGGATTTAGGTCTGGACTTTGACTGGGCAGATTCACATAAATATGCTTTGATCTAAACCATTCCATTGTAGCTCTGGCTATATGTTTAGGGTTGTTGTCCTGCTGGAAGGTGAACCTCCGACCCAGTCTCAAGTATTTTGCAGCCTCTACCAGGTTTTTATACAGGATTGCCCTGCATTTAGCTCTATCCATTCTCCCATCAATTCTGACCAGCTTCCCTGTCTGTGCTGAAGAAAACCATGATGCATGTTACACGGTGGGGATGGTGAGTTCAGGGTGATGTGCAGTATTAGTTCTTTGCCGCACATAACGTTTTGCACTTAGGCCAAAAAGTTGAACTTTGGTCTCATCTGACCAAAGAAACTTCTTCCACATGTTTTCTGTGTCCCCTACATGGCTTGTGGCAAACTGCAAAAGGGACTTCTTATCGCTTGCTTTCAAAAATGGCTTTTTCCTTGCCACTCTTTCATACAGGCCAGATTTATGGAGTACACAAAATATAGTTGTCCTGTGGACAGATTTCCCCACCTGAGCTGTGGACCACCAGAGTGACCAGGGGCCTCTTGGCTGCTTCTCTAATTAGTGCTCTCTTTGCCTGGGCTGTCAGTTTAGGTGGATGGCCATGTCTTGGTAGATTTGCATTTGTGCTATACTCCTTCCATTTTTGGATGATGGATTGAACAGTGCTCTGTGAGATGTTCAGAGCTTGGGATATTGTTTTATAACCTAACACTGCTTTACACTTCTCTGCAACTTTATTCCTGACTAGAGATGAGCGAACGTGCTCGAAACGAGCACTGTACCGCTCGGCTCCCCTGCGCTCGCATGGGCGCAGGCAGCCGCTTCCGTCCTCCTGACCCGACGGAAGCGGCTGCCTGCGCCCATGCGAGCGCAGGGGAGCCGAGTGGTACAGTGCTCGTTACGAGCACGTTCGCTCATCTCTATTCCTGACCTGTCTGGTGTGGGTATGTTCCTTGGTTTTCATGATGCTATTTGATCACTAATGTTCTCTAACAAACCTCTGAGGCCTTCACAGAACAGCTCTAGTTATACTAAGAATAAATTACACATAGGTGGACTCTATTTACTAATTACGAGACTTCTGAAGGCAGTTGGTCACACTGGATTTTATTTAGGGGCAGTGGTGTGCCTAGGGTGTTTCGCACCCGGGGCGGGTCCTTTCCCTGGCACCCCTTCCCCCCCAATATGTTAAAAAATTGTACCCCCTCACAGTAGTATTGCCCTCATTGTACAAACTTCAAGGTAATTTTGTACAGATGTGTGCCCCCTCACAGTAATTATACCCACATTGTGCCCTCTCACAGTAGTTATGCCCACATTGTGCCCCCTCACACTTGTAATGCCCTCTTTGTGCCCCTTCACAGTAATAATCCCCATTGTGCCCCCTTCACAGTAATAATCCCCATTGTGCCCCCTTTTATAGTAATAATGCCCACTGTGCCTCCTTTATAGTAATAATGTCCACTGTGCCCCCTTTACATTAATAATGCCCACTGTGCCCCCTTCACAGTAATAATACCGTCAGTGTCCCCTCCACAGTAATAATGGCGTCTGTGCCACCTCCATAGTAAAAATGCCCACTGTGCACCCTTCACATTAATAATGCCCTCTCTGCCCCCATCCATAGTAAAAATGCCCTCTGTGCCCCCCTCCAGAGTAGTAATGCCCTCTGTGCCTCCTCCAGAGTAGTAATGCCCCTCCAGAGTAGTAATGCCCTCTGTTCCCCCTCCAGAGTAGTAATTCCCTCTGTGCCCCCTCCAGAGTAGTAATGTCCCCTGTGCCGCCTCCAGAGTAGTAATGCCCCCTGTGCCCCCTCCAGAGTAGTAATGCCCCCTGTGCCCCCCCAGAGTAGTGATGCCCCCTCTGTATTAAAAAAAACAAAAACACAGCAGCTACTCACCTTGTCCCATTCCTGAAGTCCTCTCTTCTCTGCAGGGACAGGTCGGTCTGCAGCAATTGTGTGGGCGGAGCTTATGCAGATATCCGGGCTACAGGCTCCGCCCACACATTCCAGCAGCTCGATCCGTGCCTGCAGCATGAATGGTGGAGCGGGGAGAAGTCTCTCTGCTTCACCATTCAAAGCGCTGTGGGCCTGAGGGAGAGGAGGAGTGCGGGGAGGTGAGTGACAGGACCCAGCTCCCTGCGTTCCAGCAATGAGCGCTTCCATGTATTGATGGAAGCGCTCATTGCTTCTGGCACCCCTTGAGAGCTGGCACCTGGGGCGGACCGCCCCCGCCCCCACCTTAGTACGCCACTGTTTAGGGGTATCAGCTGAATACAAATGTACATCACACTTTCAAATTTTTATTCATGAATTTTTTTTCTTTTCTTTTCGCTTCACACATACTCGCTACTTTGTGTTGGTCTATCACATAAAATCCCAATAAAGTACATTTAAGTTTGTGGATGTTGAGTGAGAAAATGTGAAAAAGTTCAAGGGATATGAATACTTTTTCAAGGCACTGTATTAGTAGATGAGAATTTAAAGCGGCAGCAGGTTTGGTATATGTAAATTCTCTGCACAGATGTTGACATTTTTGTTGTTGTGTTAAAATATTTGTGAATTGTCACTTTCTCATTGATAAATCATACTTACTGAATGGCAGTTTGTCACTAATTTCTGAGAAACTAATAAAAAAGGGACAACCAATTTGACTTCACTTCCTGTTATCACTTATTAAGTAAAGCAAAGCACGTGAACCCGTGATTACAGGAAGTTGACAGGTGGGAACTGGAAGTCCAGTGAAGACAGCAAGGGAGCCAGAATGGAGCAGCACGGAGCAGGTAAGTATAGCTTTCTTTAGGTACCACTGGGTGGGGACATTTAATAAAAGCTCCTTTAATTTAAAAGCAAATTCTTTAATTTTAGTAACCCAAATAATATTGTATCACACAGTCATTTAATGAAGTGCTTGTTTAGGATAACATGTTCAGTTTTCAATTAATAAAACTCTGAAACTAAAATTGACACAATACACAATAACCGGTTTGGGAATTAAGTGAAAACTTCCTTAAAGATTTCTTCATAAGGTTCTTTGATTCCAGGCAGCTGTGTGTTTGGACAGAACACCCCACACACAATGTTATTCATATTATGTAACTTAGACAATGAAATCACAGTAAAAAGAGAGACCTGCAACAAAGATTCCTTATCAACAGAAAAACTACTCACACATATACTTTATAATACTTGAAAGTACTTGAAATTACTTTCACATTAGTTATGCCATTACATAGTAACATAGCAACATAGTTTATAAGGCCGAAATGTCATGGGAAGCTGGCGGCGCGCTTCCCTCATGCAGCGCCTGTCACGGGAGGCCGAAGTCGCGCTCCCTCCGCACAGCGTCGCCGGACCTCTCCGCCCCCCTAGAGACGAGCAGTAGGGAATTGAAGTGCTGGTCTGGTCAGCCAGCACTTTATCAGTTAATTTTCTGTTTGGGTTTAGCCATGTGGTGCTGATCACACCACATGGCTACTTTACATATTGCTCCGCCTCAGGTCATGTGATGCTGGCCACATCACATGATCCTGGGCGGGCTATTTAAAGATGGCAACTTCCTCACTCAGCTCTTGTGATTAGTCTCCCTTTGATCAGTGCTGTGCGTGACCTTGCTGTATTGGATTGTTTGGTATTTCGGATTTTGGACTCGGACTTTGACTATTCTTTGCTTTACCCTTTGTATGTGACGTGACCTCCTGTATTTGACCCGGCTAGTTTACCATTCTATTATTGTGTTTGTACCGTCTGTGTTTTGTCCCTCCCTGTGTTCCCCTTTCCCTCCCTGTGCACTTACGCAGTATAGGGAACTCCGCCAAGTTACGGTGTTGCCGCTTAGGGCTCCAACTGTAAGTAGGTAGGGAAAGAGGTGGGTTTCAGTACAGGGCACACTTTCCCTTGTCTCCCCCGTGACAGAATCACAGGCTGTACCATATGGAGCCATTGCGGGTTCTCAAGGACCAGGTGCAGGGCATGGCGCAAATGATCCAGAGCCTGACCGAGAGACTCCAGCATCAGGAGCAGCTGCAGACTGTACCAGCAGTAGTTCCCTCCCTACCTAGTTCTAACATTGAAACCCATGTTAAGTTGCCGGATCGTTTTTTGGGGAATCGAAAGACCTTCCATTCCTTTAAGGAGAGTGTTAAATTATATTTTCGTTTACGTCCATGCTCCTCGGGTTCTGAGCAGTAGCGCGTAGGTATTATTATTTCCTTGCTGCAAGGGGATCCACAGGAGTGGGCATTTTCTTTGCCATCTGACTCCCCGTGTCTGTTGTCTGTGGAGGCGTTTTTTCAGGCCCTAGGTTTGTTATATGAGGAACCGGATTTGGCCGCGGTAGCTGAGACTCAGCTCAGGGACATTCGGCAGGGTAACCGTCCAGTAGAGGATTACTGTGCTGAGTTTAGAAAGTGGTGCGTCTCCTGTGGGTGGAATGACCCAGCTTTGAGAAGCCAGTTTAAGGTGGGGCTGTCTGACCATCTTAAGGACTTACTAGTTAGTTATCCTACTCCTGACACCGTAGAGGCGACCATGACGTTAGCTATTAAACTGGATCGACGGGTGAGAGAGAGATGGGGGGAACGTTCAAGTACTCCTCAAGTTGTCTTGCCTGAAACCCCTCTTCTGAGTCCGCCTCCCACCAGGGTCCCGGAGGAGCCCATGCAGTTGGGAGGAACTTTGAGAGATCAGAGACGCTTGAAAGGAGCCTGTTTCTACTGCGGTGATATGAACCACTGGCTCCAGCAGTGCCCGAAACTTCCGCCCTCTAAAAAGCTTTCTGCCGGAAGTAAGGTAACCCCAGCGGTGGTAAGAAAGAAAGTTTTATTACCTATCTCCATTACATACAACCAACTCAGGGGGTCTGGTAAAGCTTTTGTTGATTCGGGGTCTGCCACTAATTTTATTGATTTTGATTTTGTACAATCTGTGGGTATTCCGCTAGTTCCTTTAAGGGAAGTGATTCAGATTATCGCACTGGATTCCACTCCATTGAATAATGGGAGAGTGGAATTTTGTACCCCTGAGGTTATCTTAACTGTGGGAATTACCCATACCGAAACTTGTTCCTTTCTAGCATTAAAGGATTTACCTGCCGACCTCGTTTTAGGTCTGCCATGGTTACAGGATCACAACCCTGTGATCAACTGGTCGGTAGGTGAATTGGAAAAGTGGGGGGTTAACTGTGACAAATGTTGCAAATCTATATTGCAGTTTGGAGGTACCACTGATTCTCTTATTTTGCCTGAGTATATCAGAGATTTTTCGGACATCTTCTCCATGTCCGAGACTGAGTTCCTCCCTCCTCATCGGCAATATGATTGTACCGTTGACATCATTGAAGGATCCAAGTATCCCAAGGGCCGCATATATAACCTCTCGACTCCAGAGCGTCAGTCCATGAGGGACTACCTTAAGGAGAGTCTTGTCAAGGGTCATATCCGGCCTTCGGTTTCCCCTATGGGAGCGGGGTTTTTCTTTGTTGGTAAGAAGGATGTAGGGTTGAGGCCTTGTATTGACTACAGAGAATTTAACAAAATCACGGTCAAGAACAGGTACCCTCTGCCCCTTATTCCAGACTTACTGAACCAGGTCCAAGGTGCCTGCTGGTTTTCTAAGCTGGATTTGAAGGGTGCTTATAATCTGATCAGAATCAGAGAGGGGGATGAATGGAAGACGGCCTTCAATACCCCTGAGGGTCACTATGAGTATTTAGTGATGCCCTTTGGGCTAAGTAATGCACCCGCCGTCTTCCAAAATTTTGTAAACGACATTTTCAGACCTTTTATTGGGAGGTTCATGATCGTATATATTGATGACATCCTTATTTTTTCTGCTGACTAGGAATCTCACGTTTCCCACACCAGGCAAGTGTTAGAGGTGTTACGTGAGAATAAATTATTTGTTAAAGGGGAAAAGTGTATTTTTGGAGTTCAGGAGGTGGCATTTTTGGGATACATTTTGACCCCTTTTTCTTTCAGGATGGACCCAGCTAAAGTGCAGGCCATTCTTGATTGGGTGCAACCTTCCTCTCTGAAGGCGCTCCAAAGATTTTTAGGTTTCGCAGACTTCTACGTAAATTTATTAAGAATTTCTCTGTAGTGGTCAAACCAATTACGGATCTTACTCGCAAAGGAGCTGATCTTGTTAATTGGTCCCCTGCAGCTATTGAAGCTTTCTAGGAGCTAAAGAGGTGTTTTACTAATGCTCCTGTGCAGGGGCTGGCTGGCAAATTTTAGCCTGGGGGGCAAGCACACAGCACTGGCCCATGTGTTGCGGCCCATCCTTATCCAGTTTAACTCCGCCTACCACACGCCTAGTTGTGTTATGTTGGATCCCAGATATAGGACATGACTGAGTCCATAGCAATAGCATGGTCATTAGACGGACCAGATTTACCAACTCCTGAGCTGAAGAGACTCCATAGACTATAATGGGGTCTACTCAGGAAGCTGCATATTTACTGGACAAAAAAGTCTTCCATTACTTTTTTGTCTGGCATTTTTGACAGAATCTGTGACAGTGGCCCGAACCCAGAAGTGAATGGATAATATTAGATTGAATTATAGCATCAGCTGCACATTTAACACACAAATACAGAGCTAGAACCAAGATCACTACATACACGCAGCACCAAAACCAAGCCTATAAGTAAAACACAGCACCAGAACAATGTTCACTGTATCAATACAACACCAGAACCAAGCCCATAAGTCAGATACAGCTATAAAATCAACAACAAATATAGCACCAGAACCAAACCTATAAGTCAAACACAGCACCAGAACCAAGTTCAATGCCTAGATACAGCACCAAATCCATGTGCAGTACAAATATATATCACCAGATTTTAAAAGTTCAGTACAGATAACATCTGAGTAGTGTTGAGCGAACATGTTCGGCCGAAAATGGTATTCGGCCGAACATGGCGGCGCTCGTGACCACGCAATGTTCGGCCAAACACCTAATTAGGCTAATTAGCGTGCGGGAAGGTACTGGCATTCACTGTAATGAGAACGAAAGTCTGCCTGACGCTAACACCATGTGCACAGCGTGTGCATTAGAACCTTTCCAATCTTTCTTTTGGGGCAAAAAGAACCCATAATGTTTAAGGCGGTCAGCTCACCAGCAGGCCCTCAACCATAATGTTTTACACGGTCAGCTAAGCGGCATGTCACCCATAATATTTTAGACGGTCAGCTCACCAGCATGTCACCCATAATGTTTTAGACGGTAAACTCACCAGCATGTCACCCTTAATGTTTTAGACGGTCAGCTCAGCAGCATGTCACCCATAATGTTGTAAACGGTCAGCTCAGCAGCAGGTCACCCATAATATTTTATACGGTCAGCTCAGCAGCATGTCACCCATAATTTTTTAGATGCTCAGCTGAATGTCACCCATAATTTTTTAGACGGTCGGCTCAGCAGCAGCAGGTCATCAATCATAATTTTTCAAGGGTGTGTCTGATGCCCTCCTTTATGTGTAATAAAGGGGGTATTGAAGTACCTGTTCCTTTTAATTTTTGGCAGCCCTACCACTTTGTGCATAGGCTTTATGAGTGTAGGAGTCCCACGTCATGAACAATTGTACCACAATGTGAATGAGGCCCTCCTTTATGTGATATACCAGTTGTATCGGAGTGCCTCTTCCTTGTAATTTTTAGCAGCACTTGCGCTTTACTTACAAGTAAATATATTTTTCCTAACAATATTTCCTCTAAAATCGATGACATCTTCTGTTTTGGGGGGTATTATTGTCATTCCGTAAAAGTGCCATAATAGTCGGACATCATCGTTAATAGCAGCGACTTCGGGGTCCAAGATGCATCCAGACATCCCCCATGCTGTTCCCTAACAATTTCAGTGGTGTTTCCACCATTTTCTCACGTTTCCCTATCAACCAGACACCCTCCCCTCTGCAGAGCAGGGGGTGCCTGGTCTTCTCCCATTGACTTCCATTATACTCAGGTGCTCGAGCACCACCAAGTGTTCGGTCAGAGCACCCGAGCATCATGGTGCTCGATCATCACTACATCTGAGTAGTCAGGTCCACCCTCGCCATATAAGCTTTTACGGTGTGAAACTACAGCTCCCAGTATGGCCTAAACAGTAGTAAAGGGATGCTGAGAGTTATTTTACTAATAACTAGTACTACAAGCCATCATCAGCTGTAGATCATCCAGGTGACTACAGCTCTCATCATACACAGTAGCAGAATAATCATTTCCATTTAGTGACTTACAGGTGACGTCTCCCTCTGAGTTCTTCTCCATCTGGTTCAGACCACTATGATGACATCTCCCAGACACAATGCAGCTCTGCAGATTTTGCTGAGAAGATCCCTTCAGTTTCTCTCTTTACCAACACACTGGTATCCTGCATACTAACACAAACTCATCTTAGTGCCACATGCTGTTCCCTGTATATAACAGCAGCATTAATGCTACACACAGGGCCCCCCAATGGTAGTGCCACACACTCCGTGCCCTCTGTATACAGTGCCATATGTCCTGTGCCCTCTGTTTATAGTGCCACATACTCTGTGCCCTCTGTATATAGTGCCACACACTCCGTGCCCTCTGTATACAGTGCCATATGTCCTGTGCCCTCTGTGTAGTGCCACACACGGTGCCCTCTGTATATAGTGGCATATGCTGTGTCCTGTATATATAGTGCCACATACCATGTGCCCTCTGTATATAGTACCACATGCTCTGTGCACCCTGCATATAGTGCCACATGCTTGGTATCCCTTATAAATAGTGCCACGTGTACGTGCTCCCTTTATGTATTGAGCCTCTTAGTGCTGGCTCGGCTATTTACATAGGCCCCATACAAATGAATGGATGCGGCAGCCACACAAGCGCGGTGCGCCCTCTGCGGCTTTCAAGGTTCCGTTAACTAGATAGGTGTGGGTGACGGGTCCCAGAGGTGGGAACTGCACCTGTCAGACAATAGGGGCATATTGTAACGATATGCCCTTATTGTCAAAAATGATACAACCCCTTTAATTATATGGCACAGTATTTTTTTTATATAGTGTATTGCCCATAGACTTCTTCCAAAAGGCTGCCATAATGTGTGTGTGCGCGTGCCAGCTTCTCAGCTATGCAGTATTGTGCATCCTCCTCTTGCTGCCATGTTCTTCACCAGCACCTTACCTGCTGGCTGCACATTACTATATTATGTTGTCCCCACTCCACTTTTATTTTCTCTGCACTCCACCACCAAATCACTTATTATTTCTTTTATGTGCTGTAGTGTCCAAGCAGTAGTCAAACTTACTGGCTGAGCTGTAAAGCACTGCAGTTCTCCAAGGCAGCTGTATGCTCTCCCAAGTCTCCTGGGTCAGTGTGTTTGTCATGTGACCCAGGACTGACGCCACTAGGGGGCGGAGTCTAAACAGGGGGCGGAGTCTAAACAGGGTGGGCGGCCGGGCTCATCCTGGCTGCAATCAGCATCTGGATCCCCCACTATACGGCCACAGTGAGTGTGAATCTGAGCGTGGTTGTGTGATGATCCCAAGCAGCCTAGGCAGCCAATGGGAACGCACACAAGCCGGCCGCATTCACTGACAGCAGTGCCCAACAGGTGCAGTACTGAGTGCTACGCTGTGCTGCTAAACAGATATAGTGGTGCTGCCAATTATTCTTGCTGTACTTTTCGGCTTGTAGGCCAGCCGGCCCTATTAGCACCGGCCCGGGGGGCAAGTGCCCCCCTGCCCCCCGGCCCAGCCCGCCCCTGCTCCTGTGTTAATCCAGCCCGACCAGAGCAAGCCCTTTGTAGTTGAGGTGGATGCATCTGAGGATGGTGTGGGGGCAGTACTGTCCCAGGGGTCTTCCACCTTAACTAATCTCAAACCATGCGCCTTCTTCTCCCATAAGTTTTCCTCTTCTGAAAGGAATTATGATATTGGTAATAGGGAGTTACTGGCAATTAAGTGGGCATTTGAGGAGTGGCGTCATTTTTTAGAAGGGGCATTACACCGCATTACGGTACTCCCGGATCATAAAAACCTTATGTTTCTGGAGCCCGCTAAACGGTTGAATCCTAGACAGGCGAGGTGGGCTTTGTTCTTTACTCGTTTTGATTTTTGTGTTACCTTTAGACCTGGAAGCAAGAACATTAAGGCTGACGCCTTATCCCGAAGCTTTCAGGCGTATCAGCCTCCTGACGTTCCTCCTGAGCCCATCCTGCCAGCTAACATCATCGTGGCCGCTACCTCGTCTGATCTTGCATCTGAAATCTCGGCAGGAAAACATCTGGCTCCCACTGGTACCCCCAATGACAAATTATTTGTGCCGGCTCATTTGCGTTTGCGACTGCAGGGTGAGTGCCATAACTCTGCATTATGTGGACATCCTGGTATCAATGACACTAAGGAGTTAGTCTCTAGGCATTATTGGTGGCCATCGATTTCCAGAGATGTTCAGGCTTTTGTAACTGCGTGTAACACTTGTGCCAGGTCCAAGAATCCCAAGACTCGGCCTATGGGTGAGCTACATCCATTACCTATACCCAGTAGACCATGGTCACATCTGTCCATGGATTTCATAACGGATTTGCCTTGCTCTGAGGGAAAATGTGATTTTAGTTGTGGTTGACAGATTCAGCAAGATGAGTCATTTTATTCCGTTGTGTAAACTACCATCTGCTAAGGTCTTGGCTTCTGTATTTATGGACCACATTGTCTGACTTGTTCACAAGAGCCCAGAACTGTGCACAGTACTCCATGTGTGTTCTGACTAGTGATTTGTAAAGTGGCAGGACTATGTTCTCATCACGGGCATCTATGCCTCTTTTGATGCACCCATTATCTTATTGGCCTTGGCAGCAGCTGTCTGACACTGGTTTCTGCAGCTCAGTTTGCTGTTCACTAAAATTCCTAGGTCCTTTTCCATGTCAGTGTTACCAGTGTTTTACCATTTAGTATGTACTGGAGACTTGCATTATTCCTTCCCATGTGCATAACCTTACATTTGTCATTAATAAATATATTGAAGAGAATAGGGCCCAGTACCGACCCCTGTGGTACCCCACTAGTGACAGTGACCCAATCTGAGTATGTGCCGTTAATAACCACCCTCTGTTTTCTATCACTGAGCCAGTTACTTACCCACATACAGACATTTTCCCTCAATCCAAGCATTCTAATTTTATATACTAACCTTTTATGTGGTACAGTGTCAAATGCTTTGGAGAAGTCCAGATATACGACATCCATTGATTCTCCACGGTCAAGTCTAGAACTTACCTCCTCATAGAAACTGATTAAATTGGTTTGACATGACCGATCCCTCATGAAGCAATGCTGATATGGAGTTATTTGCTTATTTTTATTGAGCATTGCCTGTCAACTAGTGAATTCCCAACTAAGTCCCTATATTCATAGGGAAGCAGACCTCCCAAGAGTTCCTCTTTTGGAGGGACAGTCCCTCTTTTTGACCCAAGTCCCTCTGTCCCTCTTTGCTCCTTAAATGTCCCTCTTTTTTATCTGAAGTATAGATTTGCATATTACATTCACAGTATTGACCCAGAAAATGGTTCTCTGATTCCTCTCTGAATATTAGAGCCCGTCTTGTATAGTATTTCATTATTTGATGCAGTTGGGATTTTATAAATTTCTATATTTGGATTATTTTTGCGCTATGTTTTAAGAGAAAACTATTGAAGTGTATAAATTTGCAGGAAAAACAGATCTTTTACACAATAAACCATAAGTGTCCCTTAAAAAGTTGGGAGCTATGGTGTAGTGCCCAACAGGCCTCATGCACACAACTCCTTTTTACTTATTTAACGCATCAATAAGATGTCACGGTGAGCCGGCGATGCGCCCCATCCTTGTTGCGCCACTAGTCTTAAGTGTCCTCGTCTCCATGGCGATAAGGAGGGAGAATTAGTCAGCCACTGACGCGGCCGGCGTCCTCGTATCCCTAACAATCCAGGGGTGGGGAGGACCAGGCGACGCACGCTTCACAAGCGTGACCGGTGTCCTCCATCCCCTGGACAACAAGCAGCAGGGGAGCTGAACACTGATGCCCATGAGTCGGCGCTCAGGTTTATTGAGATTTCTGATGTGGGTCACGTGACGCTGGCCACGTCACGTGACCCATCTGCTGGGTCTATTTAAACAGGCAGCCTGCTGGCCACAGGTTGCCTGTGATTGGTCTTTAAACCTGAACTTGCTATTTTGAACTGCTGTGACTTGGTACTTCGACTTCGGCTTGTATTTTGACTTCGTCCCCGTCTCCTCCCCTTGTTCTTCGCTACCTCTCAGATTTGGCCTCGGCTTGTGTGTTTGACTCTGCTTTTGCTCATTCCCCTGGACTCTGACGTGACTTCCTGGTTAGAGCTCGGCTTGGTGATACTCTTATATTGTGTGTGTTCTGTCTTTGTTTATTGTTTTCTCCCGTTGTTCCCCCTCCCTGTACGCCCCTGCACGTACCTAGGCTAGGGACCGTAAACAAGTTGTACGCCATTGCCTAGGACGGGCTGTGCAACTAGGCAGGGTCAGTGGTGGGGCTGAGTTCAGGACCGCACATTCCCTGGAACTGTGACATAAGACTGGTTATCAAAGTAGGTAAAATGGCGGTCCAACCTCTGGAACCCTCACTATTACCAAGTGAACTGGAGGTGCTGTAGTACAAAGCACAGACGAGCATGTATTAATGGAGGATGGGGCATGTCAGACCTCTACTGATCAAACATTGATGGCCCCTTTAAAATAACCCAATGTTGTATATAGTTTATATTTCATTTACTTAAATTTGTGTAGAAAACATATCCTGTATCACATTTCGATCAGCCCTGTGATCATCAAAGATGCTGTATGTGTCGGCCAAGATTTTCTTACAAAACCAAGAATCCATTATCATCGCCACAGAATAAAAGATATCAATATGAGTCTATTATAAACTTGAACTGTGTATAGACTAAGTATTATTGGCAAGAAATCAGGAATGTAAGGTTATGACTTTCATAAAGAGTTCAATGAGGATATGAAAGGATAATAACTATCTGAGAGTGTTTGTACAAGTATTTATATGCCTGATCTAAAAGTCTCCATCAGTAAATTCATCTCTGGATGTAATGTGGAGCCAGCCGGAATAAACCTTTCATGTGAGTTCCATCATCAAGGGCATGTTTCCTGGAGATTGGGCCCTGACAACACTTTAATAGAGCAGTTAAACCTGAGTCTGACATCTCAATGCCATTATTTGGAAATGCCTCTATCTTCTTGTGTGAACCACCAAAGAAAAGTAAACTTTGCATATGGGCGACAAGTTAAATATTAAGAAAAAGTGCTGCAGTTCTTCATGAGCATTCAGCTGTACAAATTTGTTTCAACATCTTGCCTTACTGGTATGATCTCATTCATAGAAGAAAGCTGCAAGAGCCTCCATGATCCTCTTAAACTGTATGTACAGAAATCTAAATAGCAGTAAGACCTGCCTGGTATAGTTTTGGTAGGTTTAGAAGAAGGTTTCTCTTCTCTTTCTCTTTTTAAAAGCCACGAGCGAGGCTAAAAATCCAAAAAAGTTGCAAAATGGAATCAGATCCTCAGAACCACTCCAGCATGAAAGCCATAAAGGTGGCTTAAAAGTGGTCTACTCGCTTGAACCCGGCCAACTTCTCACTCCACTTCTGAAAGTGGTCTGGGAATGCGTAAATCACTAAGGGGGTCATTTACTATTCTAAAATACGCCTAAATTAGGCTTATTTCAGGCACAAATGGCGGCGCAATAAATAGTTGCGCTGTTGAGACTTTCCCCGCTTACGCCGGGTCTAAAATTCTGGGAGTGGCAAGGAAGAGGACAGGCTGGCAATCTCGTCTCATTCATCATTTTCTACGCCTATTTTAGGCATATAAAATGGTCTACATCTAAAACAGCTCGGAAGCTGGATTACATTTAGAACTGGCGCTGGATGTGCCGAAGTTATAGAGAGGCCAATATATATTATAATACGGGGTGGGGGCATTATATATACTAATAATACAGAAGGGGCAATATTTATACAAATAATACAGAAGGGCGGCTATATAGTCTAATAATACAGAACGGGCCATTATAATACTGTTGAAAAAAGTCCATCAAGTTCAACCAAGGGATAGGTGAGGACGCGAATCCCAGAAGGAAGTGAGACTCAGATTTCTACATGTTTTCATAAGCATTAATTCTGTGATAAACTCTGCAGAGACAAGACGCGGCTAAATGTAGACATTGAGGAAAGAGTGTACATCAGAGGAGACGTCTCTGGATGTAAGAGGTATGTGGTGCTGTATTCTCCTGTATATTTCATAGTGATGTATGTAATGTCAACCCAAATATCTATTTCACGGTAGGGTTGGGGGTGGATTGAGAATTTGGATCACACTGCTGCAGCCCAGCCCCAGGTCACACTGTGTGTGTTCTGAATTCTACAGTCTCTCACCCATCTACTAAACTATCTGCACTCAGAGGGAGACATTTATCAATAATGGTGTAATTTGTGCCAAAAAATACTAACATTACTAATCAAAAATTGTGATGTGATTCACCTCATATGTCAAAAGGCACATGCCACTTTTAAAATGGGACTTTTTTAAATATAAACTTGATTATCCACCTATTTCTCTTGATTTGCAACATTTTAACGCCAATAGCACTAAAATGTGACTTTTTTAAACCAAAATGTCCCATTTCAGCCAAGCCTGCCAGACCACATTTGTGACTTTTGAAACATATTTGCGACTGTTGAAGCATATTTGCAACATTTTCACTGGTAAATTGCGACTTTTGTCGAATGTCAATGTTTTGTTGAATGTCAATTTATTGACAAAACCCTGTTGTTTAGCTCATTTATGTTAGATAAAAATAAATGCATCCTCTTTTAATACTTACCTATCACTTGTTCCCACAAGTTGTTTTTTCTTTTCATAAATGCGATTTTAAAAAAAAGGATCTTTATGACATAAATGCGACTTTTTGCACAAAACACCCCACATAAGCTGGCTTAATTGTCCACAACAATTTTAGCGATTTGTGCCAATAAGAAGATGGTAAATGAGGCATCATATGCGCCAATTTGATAGCCCTGCCCACATTTATAACTCATTTCAGGTATGATGCATTCTTTATGGTGAAAATTCTGGAAAAACTGTTGATATATTTGACACAAATCAAAACGCCATTCTTTTTGGCAAATTTTACATCATAAATCTAGCGCAACATGCTTAGTAAATGTCCCCCAGTTATCACCGTGTAATATACCTCTCAACTTTCTAAATGAACAAAGAATCTTGAACAAACAAATCTTCATGTGACAGATTTTTTCAGCACTAGGCCACGCCTCTAACTCCGCCCAAAACATTACTATGCACCTAATCCCAACCAGTCCCCTTAATGTCCCCACATAGTAGTTATTCCCCTTCAGGCCACCACACAGTATTTATGCCCACACTGTGCCCCCTCACAGAAATTTGCCCAGCTGTGCTCCCAGTAATATGCTCAGCTGTGCTCCCAGTAATATGCCCAGCTGTGACCACAGTAATATGCCCTGTTTGGCGCCCATAGTAATATGCCCTGTTATGCGCCACCAGTAATATGCCTAGCTGTGCCGGAGAGCCGGCAGGGAGGGAGGAATGATGAGCAGGGAGCCGATGCCGGCTCTCTGCTTCATCATTACAGGCAACTGTCTCTGCTTCCTGCGGAAGCAGGGACAGCTGCAGGAAATCGGGACATACCTCCCCATGCTGGGACAGCCACTGCAATCCGGGATTGGATCTGGGACAGTTGGGAGGTATGGTGTTATCTGTAGTGTTACATAGGACTGAGGGTGACATCTATTACATTATCTGTAAAATAGGGCGTATATATGTAAAAAGGCTGATTCTTGTAGTGTAACAAACATGATGTGACCATTGCTTTTTCTGATTTCACCATTTCTTTACATCCTTGTAGTCGCCTTTGTCTCTTGCGCTGCTCTGCGCTGCAGTCTTGTCATGTTCACTGCTGCCCTGCTTGCTTCATACACTAAAAGATCATCTAAATCGCTACTCAAAATCTGGAAACGTTTATTCACACAGCTGATTACAATGGGTGCACTATCTATGCAGGTACTATGCTACCACGTTCCCTGCACCAGAACCAGGGGCGGATTGGCCATTGACCTTACAGAGAAAATTCCCACTTGGCCAGTACCCAGAGGACCACCCAAGCTCTCTTCTCTGCCAGCGACCACACATGACCTCCTGGATTCAACTGCTGTGGCCCGCATCTCACCTCCTAAGCCCCCTGCTCCATTATCTTAATCAGAGACAATTGGTAGAGGAGGACAGAAAATGACATATATTGATGGCCACCACAGACAGACAGCTTTTGCATCAATATATTGTGCTGCACTGTGGTATATAGTTCGGTATATAGAGACGGTATTTTGTGTAAGGTGTTGCCCCCTTCTCCAACATGGGACCACTTAGTTATTTTTTCCAGGTCCACGTTAAGATCCTAGTCCGCTACTGAGCATAACAGATCATCCCATACATAACACGTCACTAGTGATGTCCCATATACTGGGCTGTGATGGATATATGGGACATCACTGCAGCAGCCACGTAACATTACTTGCTAGAATCTGGAAACGGGGACAACATTAAGTATACTACAAATCTACTGTCTATGATTACTAGAGATCAGTGCAAGTAAAAAGTTTGAACTCAGAAAACCCCTTCAAGTACCTGTTGAAATCACATTTACATACATGGATGTGCTGGGTCCTCCAGGGTGACAGATGCACTTAGTAGTTGCTCTTTGCTCTGTATTAGGTTCCAGACAACCCCTTTAAGCAATTCTGTAATATATTTTGATAGGTCCAACAGTAGGTGAACCTATATTTATATCGTGATTAGGGGTTTGTATATAGTGGCTCACCAGGATAGAGATATGAATAAAAGGTGCTCACACCCTTGACTTAACCCAAAAGTCTTGTAAAAATATCCATAAATCTGCTATATGGGTAGGCACACTTTCATTTGGTTATATGGTGTTTGGTTGGTTATAGAGAACTATAGAATAAATTCACACGTTATTCACTTAATATATATGATATATATGGTATAGATAGGAGATATATTCATTCAGAATAATGAATATAGCATATCACATATCCAACATGTCAATTTCTATATGTACATATCATATCTTTGTGACAACAGTAATGAATGCAATTATACCAATGTTATACTTATAAAAATATTATAACCTTTATTCCAAATATAGTTACAAGTAATAAAATAGTACTAAAGGTATCTGGGCCCAGTTTGATTAAAAGTGAAAATAATAAAAAAATAAAAATAAAGATATAAAAGATATAATAAATTGTAAGGAAAAAATGTGAGAAAAAAAAAAAAAATATATATATAAGAGTTATTAAAATGGTAGGGCAAGTATATAGAGTCCCAAGAACTTAATAGATTGTTCTTTAGATGTCCAGTATATCCGCTATATATGTTTATCAAGATGTTTATTTTTATCTTTTTGTCCTTATATAGCGTGCTGGTCTTTAACCCTTTCAGTACCGGTTATTTCGGTTATGCATTTTCGTTTTGTGCTCCCTGCCTTCAAACAGCTATAACTGTTTTATTTTTCTGTTCACATAGCTGTATGAGGGCTTGTTTTTTTGCGGGACAAGTTGTACTTTCCAACGCCACCATTTAATATTGCATATGGTGTAGTGGGAAGCGGGAAAAAAATTCCAAATCGGGTGAAATTGCAAAAAAAAACGCTATTCCGCTACAGTTCTACGGGTTTCTTATTTACAGCGTTCGATGTTCATTAAAACTGACCAGTTACCAGTTAGTTTTTCCTGCGTTTTGATAGTGATAAAAATAATTAGAAAGTTGCCCTTTTTTTTGTCATATCTTGACCCCTATAACTTTTTGGTATTTATGTGTACAGAGCTGTATGGGGGCTCATTTTTTGCCGGGCGATCTGAAGTTTTTATTGATACCATTCTGGGGTGTGTATGACTTTTTGATCACTTTTTATTTTTTTAGAAAAAAAAGCGACAAAAAACGGCGAATCGCCATTTGGACGCTTTTTTCCGCCACACAATTCGCCGTATTGGAATTTTTTTTTTAATATTTTAAAAGTACGGGCGTTTTCGGTCACGGTGATACCCATGATGTCTATATTTATTGTTATTTATTTATTTATTTTTTCATTATACGGAAAGCGGGTGATTTGAACTTTTATATATTTTTAAACATTTTTTTTTATTTTTTGTGATTATTTTAAAGCTCAAATATGAGTTGATATATTGTGTTGTTTTTTTTTTCTTTATGAGCAATCAGGAATTTACTAGATTGAGATAAATCCAAGAATTGCTCATTTCTTATCCTGGCCTGCCATCTAGTGGCCAGAATAAGAATTGCACTTTGAAAGCTGTAAACCTCATCAGCGAGGTTTACAGCTTTCAGATCGTGTACAGACACCCCGATTGGCCACTAAAGACGCAACTAGATGCCGTGATCACGTGTGATCACAGCATCTAAAGGCCCAGCAAGACGCCGCCAATCGGGTAAGTAGCGGCAAGTCTCTGCTGTTAGAAACAGCAGAGACTTGCCGGCCATGACGCCCGCCGCACTTGTGAGCGGGCGCCATATGCCCGCATCGCCCCAGCGCCGTACATGTACAGCGCTGGGAGTCTAAGGGTTAAATGAAACAGCTTTTTGCCTGATATATATTTCTTTGTTATATATTTCTTGGTATCTATATAAGGTTGACAGGCACCCTTTAATTGAGATGGTTACAATATAGTCTTACTTGATATGGGTTACTTTACCCTCTCTGAGCCCGCTGCGTAGATGTCTCCGGTCCTGTGGTATAGGCAAATCCATCTGTGTCCCTGCGATCCGGCAGCACGGAGGAGCTGAGTGCGCGCGCTTTTCAGTGTGCAGGCAGCGTCACACGTGGCGTCCCACGTGGGTTCCTGCTCGGCTTGAATGAACGCTGATGTATAGTAGTAAGCGCTGATATAGGGCAGTATTCAATGTATCTTGCGCTGTAGTTTATCTTGTAACTTTATATCGAGGAGATCTGTTGGTTGGGAATTCTTAATGGCGTGGTCTCTCTGTACCAGATGCGTTTCGGGGGTCTATACTGCCCCCTTTTTCAATAGTGAAGTATATTTATATCGTATATTCAACCATCTTTAGAGAAATATTAATTAGGAATCAGTTACCTCATAGAGTCCTGTTATACTGATCAGAATACGCAGTTAAAGGGGTTTTCCAAGTCTTTTATATTGATGGTATATCCTTAAGATAGGGCATCAATATCTGATTGGAAGAGGGTCACACTCCCAACGCCTTAGCTGATCAGCTGCTTTTCACTAACGCCAGAAATATGCACTGGAACAACATAACTGCATCCACCGGGTATTCACCAGACCCCCGCCTAAAAGATATTGATGACATTTCATAGGGTTTGGCTATCAACATAACAGTCCACAAAAAACACTTTAAAGGGGCATTCCTACTACATAAGGTGATGGCATACTGCAAGGATATCTCATCATTATATGATCGGTGAGGAGGGGGTCTGACCAGGGGCAGATTGGCCATAAACCTTATAGGGAAATTTCCCAGGGGGCTGATGCCCAGGGGTCTGCCCAAGCCCCCATCTCTGCCGCTGGCTGGATACATAGTAAGCTATCAGCTACCAGCAACATGTTCTCCTGAATTCAACTATGTCCCACATCTCACCCATGCTTCACATCTTAAATCAGAGATAACTGTAAGAGAAGGAGAGAAGATGGCCTCTATTGATGACCAACTCAGAGGGACAGCTTTTGGGGCAATGGTATGTGGTATTTTACGCTATGGTACTGCTGGCCCCCTTACTGTAGTTGCGCCGCCTCCTGTCAATTTAGATCCTCCTACAATACGGGGCCACTTTTAGGTAATTTTTTTCAGGGCCACTTTAAGTTCCCAATCCACCATTCAGGATCATGAGGGATCCCAGGGCTTGAATCACCATGAATATAAAGTGAAGGCATCTCCTAAGAAAATGCTATAACTTTATGAGGTGGGAATACTTCTTTAAGTGATTAGGCTTCATGTCACCTTTTTTGTCATATGTACTCTTGAGAAACCTTTCTGAGAATGTCAGACCTTTGCAAACACATATATCTCATGTGCTCCCGATGACATGCAGGAACACCTGTGTCCTATTTTCATTGCTCAGAGCTATACCAGAGTACTCCAAACACTCCTTTTCCTGTGCAGAGAGAACAATGGCCTCATATTATAAATTAGTGTTGTTTCTGTCATTCTGGGGCTGCCGAATGAACGGCCTTGTGTTTGCCTACAATCACAGCTAGGTGTGGACTACCTCAAATAGTATTATTTACAGAGTGGTACGTGTACCTAGAAATTCTGCGCCATTTACAGGATGGTGACAGAGGTGGAAGCTTATAGTACCAATGTGGGAGCTATGTTCTTGGAAGAAGCAGGTACACACATGCCGGTACAATCCCTTAGTGATTTCCATGATATCAAACAATTATAGAAGTAGGGATGAAGTTATGTCTGAAGTTATTTCTGCCTTGTCAAGCTCAGGCTCCATAGCTCATGATAGGCATTAGTCTTTGCATGATTTGAACATGCCAGCTGATGTTTTTTCAGGGCTGGTGCACACCAACCATTTAAGGAGTCATTCTTTTGCTCATTACTTAATCACTTTCTACTTACAATCCATTTATTTACAGTCATGGCCAAATGTGTTGGCACCCTGAAATATTTCCAGAAAATGAAATATTTATCCCAGAAAATTATTGCAAATAAACATTTTGTTATACACGTTTATTTCCTTTGTGTGTATTGGAACAACACAAAAAAACAGAGGGAAAAAAAGGCAAATTTGACATAATTTCACACAAAACTTCAAAAATGGGCTGGACAAAATTGTTGGCACCTTTTCAAAATTGTGGGTAAACAACTTTTTACTGTTTACCAAAAACAGAATAAGGCCTACAAAGAAAAGAACACCATATCTACAGTCAAATATGGTGGAGGTTCAAAGATGTTTGGGTGTTGTTCTGCTGCCTCTGGCACTGGGTGTCTTGACTGTGTGTAAGGCTTCATGAAATCTGAAAATTACTAAAGGATTTTGGGTCGCAATGTAGGGCCCAGTATCAGAAACCTGGGTTTGCATCTTAGGTCATGGGTCTTCCAGCAGGACAATGACCTGGGAACAAAGATGGGAATGATGGGAACAAAGCGCTAGAGAGTGGCCAGCAATGAGTCCGGATCTAAATCCTATTGAACACCTGTGGAGAGATCTTGAAATTGCGGTCGGGAGAAGGCATCCTTCAGACCTGGAGCAGTTTGCAATAGAAGAGTGGTCCAGAATTCCAGTTGAGATGTGTAAGAAGCTTGTTGATAGTTATAGGAAGCAAATTATTTCAGTTATTTCTTCCAAAGGGTGTGCAATTAAATATTAAGTTGAGCGTGCCAGTAAATTTGTCAGGCCCATTTTTGGAGTTTTGTGTGAAATTATATCATTTTTGTTTTTTTTTCTGTTTTTTGTGTTCCAATAAACACAAAGGAAATAAACGTGTGTATAATAAAACATGTGTAATTGCAATAATTTTGTTGGAGAAATACCATACTTAATTTTCTGGAAAAATTTCAGGGGTGCCAAAACTTTCTGCCATGACTGTATACACACTGAGGGCATTATAATCTAAAAAAAGAGAATTTTATATGTGTGTCACTGCAGCAGGTCTCAGTCAGAACGTTGGTAGAATCAGACGTTGCAGAAGCAAGCACTTTGTGAAGACTGTATTCATCTCTAAAATTTAGAACTACAATAAGTACAACCATTTGCATGGGTTATTAACGAGATATTCCCACCTTCAACACGAATGGCAAATCCTAATGCTTGAGAAGTGTGGGTCTAGGTTCTCGATTCCCCATAACAGGAAATCTAGACTTTTTCTGTAACTACCATAGACTGCGGTGTAGAGAGCTGTACACAATATTGTCACGTCTCCATCCACAAACTCATGGAAAAGCTACCAATAGGAATCGGGGAATCAAGGTCAAAGCACCCTGATTCTTCTAATAGTTGAGGGTCCCAGAGGTAAGACCTTCACCTATTAGGCATTTGTAGAACATGTGAATAAATGTCAATAAATGTTGAAGATGACAATACCCTTTTAATGATATAGGTCCAATAAGAAAAGGCTGTGTTTTTCAATATTTCCTGCACTCTATCCTCAAAAAATTAGATGTCCAGCACTGTTCAGAAGATATATCAGTCCACACATGAATTACATCAAGTAAGGCATGAGGAACAATGCAAAAGTTTCCACAGATCTGTCTGACATTTGGGAATTTGGCACACGCCACTTACAAATGTTACTACATAAAACGGAAAATGAGCCCCATTGTTTCTGTAGCTCAGTGAAACCCATGAAACAAGCAAAGACTGTCAGCAACACAACAGTAAAGGCTGAAATATTTGTAAGCTGATAAACATACACAGCAGATGGTCCAACTCATAAACTGTACTCTTTTGGCTCTATAGATAAGCTGCAGCATGCGGCGCCAGGACTTCATGTTTAATTTTTAGAGCTTTCTGTTATTTTGTCAAAATACTTTCTGTTTTGTATTAATTGAAATATGAGTCTGTAGTCCCATGGACAGATTTGAATTGTTGCACAAATCAACCAAAACCTCCCATGAGAAGATATCAATGCTACTGCATAAGGGTGCGTACACATGGGCCAGAGATTCCACTGTGGATCTGCAACATTTCCACAGCACATGAAGATTTGTTATACAGGGTGGGCCATTTATATGGATACACCTAAATAAAATGGGAATGGTTGGTGATATTAACTTCCTGTTTCTGGCACATTAGTATATGGGAGGGGGGAAATGTTTCAAGATGGGTGGTGACCATGGCGGCCATTTTGGATCCAACTTTAGTTTTTTCAATGGGAAGAGGGTCATGTGACACATCAAACTTATTGAGAATTTCACAAGAAAAACAATGGTGTGGCTTGGTTTTAACGTAACTTTATTCTTTCATGAGTTATTTACAAGTTTTTGACAACTTATAAAATGTGTTCAAAGTGCTGCCCATTGTGTTGGATTGTCAATGCAACCCTCTTCTCCCACCCTTCATACACTGATAGCAACACCGCAGAAGAAATGCTAGCACAGGCTTCCAGTATCAGTAGTTTCAGGTGCTGCACATCTCGTATCTTCACAGCACAGACAATTGCCTTTAGATAACCCCAAAAATAAAAGTCTAAGGGGGTCAGATCGGGAGACCTTGGGGGCCATTCAACTGCTACATGATGATGTGTTTACAAAGAAAAAAAGGGGATTTCAGTCAGCACATGCCAGTGCGCAGGTGCACATTGCTATGGCTAAATGCCCAAGGAAAGGAAAATACATACAATGCAACGACACACTGCCAACCACATGCATGCTGGATCCAACACCCCCTGATTATACGGAAGCCAAGGTTGGCACATAACAGGTAGGAAATAGTGTTAGGTTCCCGTCCTACAGAGATCACCTTGACGATTTGGTGGACGGGCTCAGATAATTTTGTACAAAATATATTTGACAAGAATCTCTAATTTACTAAACAGGCATAGCATTAGCTTCAGAATACTTCATATCACTATGGCATTTTGTGCTTTATCTGGTTGGCAGTGTGCCGTTGCATTGTATGTATTTTCCTTTCCTTATGATGATGTGTTTCCCTCTTTATGCACTGAAGTTGGCACGTTCCCTGAGTTTTTCCAGCAAGATGATGCGCCACCACATTATGGGTGTCAGGTCCGAGCATTCCTAGATGAACAGTTTCCTGGAAAGTGGATTGGTCGTCATGGGCTAGTTGAATGGCCCCCAAGGTCTCCCGATCTGACCCACAATGGGCAGCACTTTGAACACATTTTATAAGTGGTCAGAAACTTGTAAATAACTCAATAAGTTTGTGTCATATGACCCTCTTCCCATTGAAAAAACTAAAGTTGGATCCAAAATGGCCGACTTCAAAATGGCCGCCATGGTCAACACCCATCTTGAAAAGTTTTCCCCCTCCCATATACTAATGTGCCACAAACAGGAAGTTAATACCACCAACCATTCCAATTTTATTTAGGTGTATCCATATAAATGGCCCACCCTGTAGATTTTGCTACAGATTTGACACAATTCTGCAGGACATATGGATTTGCATTGCATATATCCGCAGCATATATTGATATGCTACAAATTTAAAATCTCCAGTGCCAGTCAGTTTACTCTATGACTTTTTCCTTAAACTCTCATCCACATTACTTAGGTTACTTTCACACCAACGTTTTTACTGGATCCAGCTGGGCTCAGCAAAAACGCTTCCACCATGATAATAAAACCATCTGCATCTGTTATGAACAGATCCAGTTGTGTTATCTTTAAAATAGCAATGACAGAACAGTCATGAACCCCACTGAAAGTCAATGGGGGACGGATCCGTTTTCCATTGTGTCCGAGAAGATTGTCTGGATCCGTCCCCGTTGACTTACATTGTGTGTCATGACAGATCTGTCTTGCTCTGCATCCCAGGACGCACTCAAAAACACTGCTTACTGCGCTTTTGTGTGCGTCATGGGAATGCAACCAAATGGAACGGAATACATTCTGGTGCACTCCATTTTGTTCGGTTCAGTTTTGTCCCTGTTGACAATGAATGGGGCCAAACGGAAGAGTTTTCATCCGCTATTGAGATCCTATGAAATTTTAATTAGTGTAACTATAAAGCCGAGTGGACTCGGCATGCATGTTGGTACCTGCATCCCTGAATTAGTGGAGGCCTTTGAAGTACCAGAAATGGCAAAAGGCAGAAGGGACCCAGCATGCATGTGGAACCAACACCCCCTGATTATGTGGAAGCCAAGGTTGGCACATAACAGGTAGGAAATAGTGTTAGGTTCCCGTCCTACAGAGATCACCTTGGCGATTTGGTGGATGGGCCCAGATAATTTTGTACAAAATATATCTGCCAAGAATCTCTAATTTACTAAACAAGCATAGCATTAGCTTTAGAGTACTCTATATCACTATGGCATTTTGTGCTTTATCTGGTGGGCAGTGTGCCGTTGCATTGTATGTATTTTCCTTTCCTTGTGCATTTAGCCATAGCAATGTGCACCTGCACACTGGGATGTGCTGACTCAAATCCCCCTTTTTTACTGGTGTGAAAGTAGTCTTAGTCTTCATGCACGTGACCATATGCATTTTGAGGTCCACAAACCGCAGATCTGCACAATATGGATACCAGTCGTGTGCATGCCACATTATCCTAATAGAACTGCCCATTCTTTTCCGCGAAATGGAGAAGAATAAGCCACATTCTATTATTTGCGGAGGAGCATAAGGATGATATCTGTGTGCTGTCCACATTTTTTGCGGACCCGTAGAAATGAATGGATCTGCAAAAAATGCAGATTGGACGCGGACCCAAAATATGGTCATGTGCATGAGGCCTAATATTGTAAAATGCAGATCTGCTTGCAGAACATGAGCGTATCCCAAATGATGTGATAAATGAGGGTCCTTTAAAGGAGTTATCCCTTTACATCAACTATATAAATACAAAAATATTGTTGTACGGTGTATTTTTCACTCACAGAGATTCCACTAATAAATAGCACTATATATGTGCTATATTTCTTTCTTCGCTGTCTAGAGAGAGATACAGCGATATTTTTCTAAGAATTTAGAAGTATTTACAAATGAATGAAGTTACTGAGCCTGTTAATCCACAACTGAATGCAGAAGGTAGACCTCAATTTCCTGCCACAGGAGAAACAGCAGGGGGCGCTACTTAAGTGGAAAATGTAATGTACAGAAAACCTAACAATATTTTTATTGCATGTATATTGCAATCATACTTCATTTGAAATGCCCTGCTCATTGCATAGTAATACTTTTTGTGGGATAACCCACTATCACTCCACTGCCACATCCGCTCAAAGAATTGACATGCTGCAACATTTCAAAAGCAGCAACGCAGGTCGATTTACATGCAGAACATTTCCACACCGTGTAGATGAAATTTTTAAAACTCAACATATCAATCTGCATGGCAAAACTGTGACCTGGAGAATGAAAGTAACTGGTCATTTTTACTGCATAAAGAACGCCATAAAAACAAAACCCATAAAACTGTGGCAGAATTGCATTTTTCTTTCAATTCCACCCCATTTGGAATTTTGTTCCAGCTTTCCACTACATTGGATACAATAATAAATGGTGCCATTAGAAAGTACAACTTGTCCCCCAAAAAACAAGCCCTTGTACGGTTATGTGAATGGAAAAATAAAAAAGTTATGGCTCTGGGAGGTATGGAGTGAAAAACAAAACTGCAAATTGACGGGCACTGAAGGGGCTAAGATCTATCTTCGGCATAAAGAATAACAATGAGCTTTGAACGTGATGATATGGCCCCTCGGAGCCCTGATCTTAACATCATCATGTCTGTCTGAGATTACATGAAAAGACAGAAGCATTGGAACAAGCCTACATCTACAGATCTGTGGTTATTTCTCCAAGATGTCTGGAACAACCTCCCTGCCGAGTTCCTTCAAAACCTAGAAGAACTGATGATGTTTTGAAGGCAAAGGGCGGTCACATCAAATATTGATTTGATTCAGATTTCTCTTTTGTTCATTCATTTAGCATTTTGTTAATTGATAAAAATAAACTATTAACACTTCTGTTTTTTAAAGCATTCTTAACATGCAGCATTGTTCCCACGCCTGCCTAAAACCTTTGCACAATACTTGTACACAAACATACTGTACATACTACACACAAGTCACATGCATTGAAACATTCTGCACATATGCCAGTCACAAACAGGAAATTTGGCGCATGTGTGCAAGTTGTACTTAGGACACATGGTATGGCACATGCACCACTCATACATAGGACTAATGCTGAACACATGCCACTCACACATAGTGCACATGCCACAAACAAATGCAGGACACGTCACAAACAAGCCACTTATACAAGACACACGTGCCCGGGGTCCGGCGGAGACCCGGCTGCATCCCGGTAGACAATGCAGACAATCGGCCGGACACAAACTGCTACACATAGCGGTTTCTGTCCAGCCGATTCCCGGCATGGTCTGCCAAAACAGCTTTCCAGAATTCACACCACAGGTATGAGACTAGCCTTAGTCGGATTGGCTATTTCACCTAGGACTGCACCCCACAGGTGGGCAATGCAGAGAAATATTGAGGAATTGCACAATGTTCATAATTTTGGGAAGATAGCTAGTGACTATAAGAAGAAAGACCATCATAATAACCACCTTCTATACGCAGCCACCTTCTATATACATGGACCGGAGAGCTCTGGAGTCGGGATTAGCCACAGTGAGGAACTACAACCACCCTCATTGCCTCAGCTATCACACCTATCCCCTCCACCCTTACACCTCCCTGCAGGCCTGCATGTGGCATTACCAAAACAAATATTACTCACCTATTAATTCCCCCGCTCCAGTACCAATACTACAGCAGCCCTTGCAATTTTAGTTTGTTTACATGGCAGCACCGATGAAAAGCCATATTGGCACGTGACCTCTGCAGCCAATCACTGACTGAAGAGGACATGTTCTATAGAGCAGTCATGTGCCAATATGGCTTTTTATCACTACCGACATGTAAACAAAGAGCGGTGGGGGAACACAAGGGACAAGCGTATTGTTGCTGGAGCAGTGGCGGCCATGGTGTTTCATGCTGTGTGATGCTGGTGCCTACTGGACATAATAACTATATCGCCTCTAAATTATTACAGCTTTCACACTGCTGGGTCACCCTTCGTCTGGGTCACTGTGCAGCTGCACAGGAGGATTAGTCCACTTTCAGACTAGCACGAGAGATCCGGCAGGTTGTTCCCTGTCGGATCTCTGTGCATTCTGGCATTGACAGAAGCTTGGAAGTGTCCATCCAGCCCCATTAACTATAACGGTGACTGGTGGATATCTGTCCGCAACCCGGCAAATATGCTGAGAATCGGTCGGAAGAAAACCGCCTGCCAGATCTCCAGCACTAGTCTGAAACTAGTCTTTTCCACCCCAATATAGATGGTTGTCGGAAAATGTAAAAAAATCTCAATATGTATACTGTGGAAACTAATGGTGTGGACTAGACCTTCTCAGACTGTGAGATGTACACCAAAGACATAGGATTCAAGAGAGTTTCTAAAGGTGGATAAGGTGCCTTTCTAGAAATAGTCTGATTGCTCTCAAACAGATGGTTCATAACCTGCTGTGCTTAGCTAGAGAGTACACTGCTTATATAGTTCTACAAAAATATTTGGATCCCTGGCAGCTCAGGAATGTTGAAGGATGGTCTACAGTTATACATCTATGATGGACCGAGTGCACTTCAGTGGAAAATATGCCTAAAATCCCATCAATCAATGTGTCACAGATGATCAAATGCACAATCAATGTGTACTATCAGTATTAGTATCAGCATTATTTGTATGAAAAATTGAATCTTTAAAGGGTTGTCTTTGCTTAGAAAACCTATTTTTAAACCCCGTATTAGCCAGAGCGCAGAAACGATACAAAGACCGTCTCTCACTCTGGAGGACTCTGGTTGAGGATTCATTCACACGACCGTATATTTTTTCCGATCCGCAAATTTTGGAGATGGAATGCAGATCCATTCACTTCTATGGGACTGCAAAAATAATGGACAGCACGCCGTGTGCTCTCTGCGTCCGTATATCCACATATCCGTTCCGCAATAAAAATAAATGTCATAAAATGTCCGCAAAAAGTGGTCCGCGGTCCCACAGAAGTCATTATGGGACAGGTTAGCAGGAAATATTAGGGGACAGGGTGACTACAAATATTATGGGACATTCCATTTTGTATTGTATAGTGGTTTAGTCCAGACAGTTTCTACAGAGATTGTGCAGTGATGGATGTAGGAAAACTTATTTTATTAGTGCAAGAGAGACCACAGTTGTAGGATATACGATCGGAGGAATACCATGATCGTGATTTAAAAGGCAGAACCTGGGAAGAAGTAGCAAAAGAACTACACACACAATGAAGGAGAAAAGCAACAAAAACAAGCCTAAGGACATGAGTAAGTGCACTGAAAATGTATGACAAATCATATTTCTTTTTGATGTTTATGTGTTAATTCAGTTATGCATTTGTAAATTGTCATTGAATTTACTTTTCATGCATGACAACTAATTATGTGATGTCACTTTGCAGGCTTTTTTTTTTTGCACTTGAATTTCTGCACGGAGCATTAGTGTATGACCACAGTGCTGCAGGTGATTTGCAGTCATGCTGTGACCAATAAAGGGGTTTTGGCACTTCAGAAAGTGCCATTTATCATTTATCATGTAGAGAAAGTTAATACAAGGCACTTACTAATGTATTGTGATTGTCCATATTGCCTCCTTTGCTGGCTGGATTCATTATACACTCCTTGTTTCCATGGTTACGACCACCCTGCAATCCATCAGATGCGAGTCCTGCACCATGGTCCTCCTCATCCTTCAACTTGTCCTCGGCCTCCACTGCAGGCATAATTCGGAGTGGTCCTCCAGCATAACACCCATGAAGAGCACGGCGGTGTCAAGCTGTTCTGCACCTGATTTGCCCAGGTGAACAGAGTCACACCAGGGAGGAATTGCTGCGAGTCCTTCAAGAGGAAATCAAATGCTGGCTATCTCTTTGCATAAAATAATAGGTTCTCTAGGAATCTATGTGGAATCAGTACACTGTGTAAAAGGAGAGCGCTTTTTCACTCTATAGTAGAATCTGGAGCCACTGCACGGTTCCTTTATTCCTGATGCTAACATTGACCTGTAACTGACCAAATAAATGAAGTGTGAACTGATTCTAAGATTGACACCTGTCACTTGCCTGCCTGTCATTGTAGTATTTTTGAAATAGTAAACATTTTTGTTTCTCATCTCTTCTTTTCTTGTCCTCTTGGGGAAAATTAGGTATTAGTCATTATTTCAGCTAAAATCCCTTTTTTTTGTTATTTTGGTGGATTTGGATTGTTAGAATAAGGTTGTATGTTTGCCATCCAGCACACCAATGCACAGAATTGTAGAAGGGCCAGCATAGACTTCTATTATGACGGAATGCAATACTGAATGTCTCTTAGAGGCTTCCATGGTGCATGGCGTCATAGAATTCTGTTATGGTCCGTGGTAACGGAATCCATTATGAAATTCTTAGATAACCCGAACCCGAACACCGGACTTGCATATCGCAATGCTAGGAAGGCTTGTCCCCTTCCCCGCCTGCCATTGGCTGCTCCCCCCGACACCGGATGTTTTCATCGTCACACGGGGAGAAGCAGCAGTGGCGGTGCAGGGACCAGGGCCGGAACGGATAGCATGGTAAGTATATTCCCTGTGAGGGGCCGGGCATATGGGGGCAGTTTATAGTATGGGATAACCCCTTTAATTCACATCTATAAACAGACATATATAAGGGCACTGACATGATTAGAATTCATAGAGCCCCACAACAAAATAAGATGGGGCCTCCATCACCTAGTCTAAGAAAATTAAAACAGCAGCATAAATAGCAATAATTATAGGAAAGTATAATAGCACCAAATATCAGAAAACCCACATTATAGTAAAAAGACGGTATATTGTTATTCCCCACAAAAAGGTACAATGTTCTTGCACCTGTTAAGGCCCTCATCCTCTAGGCCCCATAATAAGTACTATGGCTATAGTTACATCCATGTATGAGGGGCTTGCATTAACCCTTAGACTCCCAGCGCCGTACATGTACGGCGCAAAAATCGCTGCCGCAAGTCCCAGCGCTGTACATGTACGGCGCTCTGATCGGGCGAGCGCAGGAGTTGCGCCCCGCCCAATCAGCGGCGGGGTCCGGCTGTGCCCAGGTGCCGGACCCCTGCTGAATGCGGCAGCATCGGTGAAAACACTGATGCCGGCGCATTAACCCGGCGCATTAACCCGCATTAACCGCGGCACATGTGGTGTGCAGGAGTTCAGGATGGCGAGCGGGGGGGCCATCGAGTCCCCGAGCTGCTGTGACGGGGACCCGATGGCTCGGATAGCAGCCCGATGCCTTCCTTAGGCATCGTGGCTGCTATCCCTACGTGCCTGTGCGATCCAGCCCCCTGGATCGCACAGGAAGCAGGCTGTAAGTGTATTACACTGAGTAATACACTTGCAGCCAATGCATTACAATACAAAAGTATTGTAATGCATTGTAAAGGGGATCAGACCCCCAAAAGTTAAATAAAGTGGAAAAAAAAGTAACGTTTCCTAAAAAAATAATAATAATAAAAGTTTCAAGTAAAAAAAATGCCATTTTCCAAAAAAAAATTTTTAAAAAAATTGTAAAAAAAAAAGGTAAAAAAAGAAAGATAAACATATTAGGTATTGCCGCGTCCGTATCAACTGGCTCTATAAAAATATCACATCATTCACTCCGCCAGGTGAACGCAGTAAAAAAAAAAAAAGTGCCAAAACAGACATTTTTTGGTCACCTTCTCTTACAAAAAGTGTAATAGCAGGCGATCAAAAAGGCGTATTTATCCCAAAATGGTACCAATCAAACCGTCATCTTGTCCTGCAAAAATGATACCCTACCTGAGACAATCGCCCGAAAAATAAAAAAAGTATGGCTCTCTGAAAATGGCAACACAAAAAACAGATTTTATTCTGTTCAAAAATAAATCTAATGTGTAAAACTTTCCAAAAATAAAAAAGTTACACATATTGGGTACCGCCGCGTCCGTAACAACCTGCTCTATAAAAATATTAAATGAGATGGCCCCCCAGGCGAATGCTGCAAAAAAAAAAAACGTGCCAAAACAGACATTTTTTGGTCACCTTCCCTTACAAAAAGTGTAATAGCAGGCGATCAAAAAGGCGTATTTATCCCAAAATGGTACCAATCAAACCGTCATCTTGTCCCGCAAAAATTGTACCCTACCTGAGACAATCGCCCGAAAAATAAAAAAAATATGGCTCTCTAAAAATGGCAACACAAAAAACAGATTTTATTCTGTTCAAAAATAAATCTAATGTGTAAAACGTTCCAAAAATAAAAAAGTTACACATATTGGGTACCGCCACGTCCGTAACAACCTGCTCTATAAAAATATTACATGAGATGGCCCCCCAGGTGAATGCTGTAAAAATAAAAAATAAAAACTATGCCAAAACAACCATTTTTTTCCCTCTTGCCTCACAAAAAGTGTAATAACAGGCGATCAAAAAGACGTATTTATCCCAAAATGGTACCAATCAAACCATCATCTTGTCCCGCAAAAATTATACCCTACCTGAGACAATCGCCCGAAAAATAAAAAAAATATGGCTCTCTGAAAATGGCAACACAAAAAAGATTTTATTCTGTTCAAAAATAAATCTAATGTGTAAAACTTTCCAAAAATAAAAAAGTTACACATATTGGGTATCACCGTGTCCGTAACAACCTGCTCTATAAAAATATTACATGAGATGGCACCCCAGGCGAATGCTGTAAAAAATTTTTTTAAAAAACTATGCCATAACAGCCATTTTTTTTCACCTTGCCTCACAAAAAGTGTAATACCACACGATCAAAAAGGCATATGTACCCCAAAATGGTACCAATCAAACCGTCATCTCATCCCGCAAAAAATGAGCCCCCACATAAGACAATAACTCAAAAAAATAAAAATCAATGGCTCCCGCAAACCTATCCATCAAAATCTGTGTTGTAAAATCCATATGGCGCTCCTTCTGTTCTGAGTCCTGCCATGTGCCCCCACAGCAGTTTACCACCACATATGGGGTGTTGCCGTATTCAGGAGAAAATGGGTAACAAATTATGGGGTGCTTTTCTCCTGTTACCCCTTGTGAAAATGAAAAA
This sequence comes from Rhinella marina, assembly GCA_900303285.1. NCBI lineage: Eukaryota > Metazoa > Chordata > Amphibia > Anura > Bufonidae > Rhinella > Rhinella marina. The sequence continues at coordinate 46,679 of ONZH01030972.1, read as the reverse complement.
TTTTGGGTTTAAAGCAACATTTTATTGGAAGAAATGAAACTTTTCATTTTCACAGCCAAGTGTTTCCAAATTCCGTAAAACGCTTAGGGGGTCAAAGTGGCCAGCACCCCCCTTAATATATTCTTTGAAAGGTGTAGTTTCCAAAATGGGGTCACTTTTTTTAGGGTTTCCACTGTAGGGGTACGTCAGGGTCTCTCAATTACAAAATGGTGCCTAAAAACCATTCTAGCAAAATCTGCCTCCAAAATCCGTATGGCGCTCCTTTCCTTCTGACCACTGCCACAAACCCATAGAGACGTTTACCACCACATATGGGGTATTTCTGTAAACTGCAGAATCAGAGTAATGTATATTGAGGTTTAGTTTGCTGTTAACCCTTGCTGTTTTGCAAGAAAAAAATTATTAACATGAATAATCTACCAAAAAAGTGAAATTTTGAAATTTCACCTCCATTTTTCATTAATTCTTGTGGAACACCTCAAGGGTTAACAAAGTTTGTAACAGCAGTTTTTTTTATAATTTGAGGGGTATAGTTTCTAAAATGGGGTCATTTATGGGTGGTTTCCTTTACGTAAGCCCCTCAAAATCACTTTATATCTGAATTGGTGCTTAAAAAATGGTTTTGGAAATTTTGTTGAAAATGTGAAAAATTGCTTCTAAACTTCTAAGCCCTCTAACGTCCCAAAAAAGTAAAATGACATTTATAAAATGATGCCAACATAAAGTATACATATGGGGAATGTAAAATAATAACTATTTTTGGAGGTATTACTATGTATTTTGAAAGTAGAGAAATTGAAATTTTGTAATTTGCAAATTTTTCCAAATTTTTGCTAAATTTGGTATTTTTTTTTATAAATAAAAATGAAATATTTTGCCACAAATTTACTACTATCGTGAAGCACAATATGTGACGAGAAAACAATCTTAGAATGGCCTGGATAAGTAAAAGCGTTCCAAAGTTATTACCACATAAAGTGACACATGTCAGATTTGCAAAAAACGGCCTGGGATTTCAGGTGAAAAGTGGCCCGGTACTGAAAGGGTTAACAGCAATTCCCTAATATAACGTGAATCCCTCAGACTGCCTTTTACCGTTGACGCTGTAGATACAGACTTCTTTAAAACAACTTGAGTCTAAAGGCAAACAAGGAAAACTTCAAGCAATTTCGAAGAATTTGGTTTCGCAAGACGTCCCTGGCAATTTCAATAATTAGTATCAGAATTTCTACCGTAACTTATATAAGTGCAGGCTGCCCCTTACCAAAGACTAATCTAGATTATAAATATACTATTAAATTGTGTTTTATTGCAGACTAAAGTGACTCTAAATTTGGACAAAACTTATTTTGAAGGGCTGTGACACTATTTTAGACTTTTTAGTTGTCAGAAGATTTGTGAAGATAAAACTTAGACTAATTAAAATCACCATCATTCGGCAAGGTCAACAGAAGGCTGCTTTTATCACCAATAACACAGATGATTTAACTTGATACTCAAAAAAGAGGGATTACTGGAAGGGTCGACTTGTGGAGCATTAGCCTGTCAGGCGAAAGCCTGGGAATGTACCTACAGGTTGTCTAGTGCGAGAAAAAGGTCAAAAAGTGTAAAATAAAAAGTGCTAATGTCATCTACCATACAATGATAGGCTGCAACTATAAGCTTCACGGGGGATCTTTAAAGGGGTTGTCAGGGTGTTTAATATTGATGATCTACAACATATGTCATCAGTATCTGATTGGTGGGGGTCCAACCCCTGGCACACCAGCTGTTTAAAGAGGCTACGGTGCTCCTGTAAGTGCTGCGGCCTCTTCCTAGGGCAGTGACGTCACGTTCATCGGTCACATGGCCCAGGAGGAGCTTAGTCCTATTCAAGTGAATGGGGGTGAGCTGCAGTACCAAGTACAGCCGCTATTCAATGGATGGTGCCAGGTTAGCTGCAAGAAGGACAAAGAACCTCAGCCTCCTCAAACAGCTGATTGGCCGGTGTGCCAGGAGTCCAATCCCCTCTTTTCAGATACTGATAACCTATGCTGAAGATAGGTCATCAGAAGATAATAATGACCTCTCCTGAGAATAGTTCATCAGTATTATACAATGGGAAAACACTTTCATCAATTACTTTGCCAACTAAATGATTATTACCAGCTAAAATCATAATTAAAATGTCATCTAGAATAGAGAAAATGATAAAAAAAAAAGAAAATAAAGTGAATATGCTCTGTCCAGGGGCCTCAGCAGAAATTCATCCTGCGCTGATTGGCAAGAGATCGATATGACAAGTGGCAAAATTATGAGACTGGTGTCCTATACAGTGGCTGAAATGTGAACGCAATGCAGTCAAAAGCCAAATCCTCACTGTTTACTACTGAAATAAGTGCTAACTGGATGCTTGAGGACCTTTCACCGCTCCTGACCTGCCTGTTTAAGAGCTTCATGCATTCCCCATGTAATAACAAGTCTGGATCATCTATTCTTATGGCTCTATGTTGTGCACTTCCTTTATTATTTCTTCTAGAGGTTATGAATTAATTATTATTAGCCTTCAGTAAGGGTACAGAGTGGTGCATGCCATCATAAAATTCTGTTATGGCCCATGGTAACAGAATTCAATAAGGAATTATTAGATGACCCGAACACCGGACTTGCAAATCGCAATGCTAGGGAGGCTTGTCCCCTTCCCCGCCTGCCATTGGCTGCTCACCTCGACACCGGATTTTTCATCGGTACACGGGGAGAAGCAGCAGTGGCGGTGCAGGGACCAGGGCCGGAACGGATAGCATGGTAAGTATATTCCCTGTGAGGGGCCGGGCATATGGGGGCAGTTTATAGTATGGGATAACCCCTTTAACACACTCTTGTGATTATATTTTGAGCTAGGCATTATCTTTAACTGTGTGTTGACCTCTATGAACAGACATATATAAGGGCACTGGCATAATTATAATTCATAGAGCCCCACAACTAAATAAGATCGGGCCTCTATCGCCTAATCTAAGAAAATTAAAACAGCAGCATAAATAGCAATAATTATAGGAAAGTATAATAGCACCAAATATCAGAAAACTCACATTATAGTAAAAAGACGGTATATTGTTATTCCCCACAAAAAGGTACAATGTTCTTTCACCTGTTAAGGCCCTCATCCTCTAGGCCCCATAGTAAGTGCTATGGCTGCTATGGCTATAGTGACACCCATGTATGAGGGGCTTGCATTAACAGCAAATCCCTAATATAACGTGAATCCCTCAGATTGAAAACTTCGAGGAATTTAGAAGAATTTGGTTTCACAGGACGTCCCTGGCAATTTCAATAATTAGTAAAGGTATCAGCATTTCTACCATACATTATATAAGTGCAGGCTGCCGCTTACCAAAGACTAATCTACATTATAAATATACTATTAACATTAAATATTATTTCTACTAGAAGTTATGAATTAATTATTATTAGCCTTTAGTAAGGGTACAGAGTGGTGGTGTGTACCTGCACTGACTGAAAACGGCAGCACTGATTGGATAGAGTGAGTCTGTGCAGGTACACACCTCTAACTTGTTACCTCCCCTCTGTACCCTTACTGCAGACTGCTAGCAATTTATTCATAACTTCTAGTAGAAATAATAAAGAAATGACACAACATAGAGACATAAGAATAGATGCTCCAGACTTGTTATTACATGGGGAATGCATGAAGCTATTAAAACAGACATGTCAGGAGTGGTGAAAGGTCTTCTCTAATGGCCATGCAGTTTTAGGCACTTTCGCTAGCAAACCATACAAACTTGTGGAGTTTGGCTGCACTGCAGTTGATTTTGGTCGCAGCTTGGCTGTGTGCTGGCCACTACATAGCTCATCACCCTAGTGAGTAAGGCCAGCCTACAGAGACTGCCACACGTGTACTAACTTAGTCTTGTTAAGACTTTTTTCCAGACATGCAGTATGTTCACAAACACTATGGCATGAATTACAAATGACTATCCTCATAAGTCATCCTAAGCCATGTTCTGGTATCTCCCTATACTATACTGCAAAAAAATAGTTTGACTTACTGAAGCGGGAAGCACAAAGTTATAGCTATATTAGGTCCATTCGTCAGTTTTGTATTTGGTGACCTTTTCTTTGGACTTTTACACCCAACACCATCTATTTTATCTTCTCTTGGCCGAACAGTACTTTGGAGCATGATGCAGAAAACAGCTTCCTGAAAGATTTACTGCTGGCAGACAGAAGAGACTTTGAAGTGAAGGAGAACAGATAATTGTTTAAAACACGAGTGGACTTTAATTGTTAAGTCATGAAGGATACTGTGCAGTATTTCAAGCTATGCTCCATTGCCAAGAATCATATGAGTACTGAGTGCTAATTCCGGTATTCTGTTATGGCCTAGGAACAGAATACTGGAACCTCTATAAAGGGGTCCATCAGGTTCTGATATATTTTGATGCAAAACAACGTCCACTTGAAGCGCTCACCTGCACTTAAAGGGAACCTGTCATCTCCGAAACACCCCCTGAACTAGAGTAAGTGTTGTATAGTGTAAGTGATGCTAAATCCGAATATGTAAGTTTTATCTTCATACTCACTTCTATTTTGACGCTGTGCTCCCACAAACCAGCAGTAAAATGCACTCAGTGGACTCTTCTTTGAGTCCTCTCCATTATGTGAGTGAGCACTGGAGTCCAGTGAGTGCATTTTACTGTTGGTTTGTGGGAGAACAGCGTCGGCATGGAAGTGAGTATAAAGATAAAACTTACATATTCGGATTCAGCACCACTTACACTATACAACGCTTACTGTAGTTCGGGGGGTGTTTTGGAGATGACAGGTTCCCTTTAAGTCCTCTGGAGCACAAACACAGCCTGGACATGAGTCATGAGTAAGGACCAAAACTGTGGGGTCCGAAACGCATAGACATATACTGTACTCCTGATGGATTTTACCACTGAACCTTTTTCTTCGTTTCAATGATATATTTTGATGAAAGAATTGCCACTGTATACAGTCTTTTTATTATTTTTTTGCAGGAACCTCTGCAATACATGTGAACCTAACCTAAGGCAATAATTCTTGGGTCATCTCGAACTGCGAGGCAAATTGTCACTGTATCAGGATGGATTTTTCACTAAACAACAGTTTGAAAATGACAATGAATGTACACACAGAGATAGAATTTCTCAAGAGAATGTATTTTCAGAAAAAAATACTTATTGGTTGAAAAGCACCTGGCACGTAGGATTAACCCTATTAAACTAGGCATAATATCTGGTAAGGCTGATCCTGCCGAGCAATTATCTTCCACCATCCAAACCTTCAAAACCAAATGAAAAGTCACCTCTTCAGTAAACCCCACTACCCTCAATAACCCTGCTGCCACTACACAGCAATCCCAAGAGCTTCTACCCTCACCTACTGTCTTCCTCCCCGCTCCCTTGTAGATCACAAGCCCCCGTGGGCAGGACCCTCTATCCTTCTCTACCAGTCCGTCACTCATTTAGGTCTTGTTTTTTGTACTGTTTTGTTGTATATTATGTACGTCAGCCCTTTATTCATATGTACAGCACTCTGGCATCATTGTGGGATTTTGAATAATTACTTTATTGGGACTTTGTCATGACACATACCTTAGTTATTGCATTGTGAGGTTATTATACCCTATTATTAGCAGAAGGACCTGGCTTCGCCCGGGTATATTTCATCTATTTAATTTAATGTTTGTGTGTGTCGTTAAAAGATATCAACAGTGACCTCTACAGCACCCCACCTCCTTAACAGTGTCCTCCACAGCCCCCACCCTTTAACAATGACCTCCCCTCTACAGTGCCCTGTCTCCTTAAAAGAGGACCTCCACAGTAGCCTACCCCTTAACTTTGATCTTCACAGCAGCCTGCCCATTTAACAGTGAGTTCCACAGCACCTCACCCCCTTGACAGTGACCTCCACAGGGGCCTGCCCTCTTAACAGTGACCTCTACAGCACCCTGCTCCATTAACAGTGACCTCACAGTACCCCACTGCCCCTTTAATAGTGGCCTCCACAGTCCCCTCCTTCTTTAACAGTGACCTCCAGAGCAGCCTGCCCCTAGGGTGGCCAGAGGTCCAGTTTTAGACCGGAAAGTCCGGCTTTCAGACTCCCTGTCCTCCGTATGGCGCAGGGCCTGGATGGACACAGGGATGTCCTTTTGAACAGCTCACTCCAAAATGGCTGGGTTGTTATGGAAACCTGGCGTGAAACTGTGTGTGTGGGGAGAGTAAGGGCCTGCAAGCTTCTATTGGCTGATAAGGGTCATGTGACCAGGCTTCTATTGGCTAATGCAATTTTTGGGAATATCTCAGGAACGGTATGTCCTGGAGAGTTGAGACTCGGTCTAAAACCTTCCCGGACACCTGATGTATCTGTGTATCAAATTTTGTGATTGTAGCTGCGACGGTGCGGATTCCTTTAGTAGACATACATACACTCAGCTTTATATATTAGATATTGTGGAGTCATTATTATACAGGATTTATTTTTAAAACTGTTGTATCCATCTGTTTTATTGCAAACTCATCATTACACTCAAGCCATATTGGATCTATATGCTTTGTAAACATATAGGTTTCCCTTATTTAGTGACATATATGCCTAGGATGATTATAATACTTAGAAAGTAACTCCTCAATGCCCACCTGTAGTTTCAAAAAAATGTCATTGAACCCTTTGGAACTACCTGGATTTCTGCATTGATTACTAATAAAATATGATCTGATTGTTATCCAAGTCACAATGATACACAAACACAATCTAACAAGCAGTTGTACCATTGATGAAATTTCTTGAGCACACAGAGTAAACACCCAAAGTGCAGGGAGAAAAAGGAAGTGAATGAACCCTGGAGTTTAACCCATGCCCGTAATCACAGTGGACACCATAGCCACGAGGTTTCTACTTTTTTAAAGAGCAGACTCCTCAGGCTAGCACTGGTAATGATAATGCCGATCGCAGACATTTAAGTCCTCAGAGGTCAATTTTGGCTGAGGCGGCTTACCCATGGAGTACTGTGCTCCCGTAACCCAAACAGCTTCCCCATGCTGAGTTCAGTGAAGCCATTCATTGGTAGTTGTAGCTTGGAGCCTGCTGGGGGCTATCATGCCTACCACAGCTATATTCCTATGGAGGTCTGCAGGTGGTAGTGCTCCATTGAAATATACTAAACTCCCATAGGGTGCATTCTTAAGTAAATGCAGGGTATGGGAGAAAATGTAAAAAAAACAAACTGAAATTATTATTACTATTAGAATTTAAATGTATTTATCCTGTACAATGAACGCTATAATGAAAAATAACATCAAAATGGCCGATTCGTTCAAACTGACCTGCAGAATAAAGCTGAAATGTGAAATGTTAGGGAATACCATAAAAACAAAACCCATAAAACTGTGGTGGAATTTTTTTCCAATCCTGCCTCTTTTGGATAGTTTTTTTCCAGCTACCCACTAAATTGTATGTAATAGTAAATGGTGCCATTAGAAACTACAACTTGTCTAGCAAAAACAAGCACAAGAGATGCACAACAGTGAGAAGAAATTTTGGACCATTCTGTCCACAAAAGTGTTTGATTTCATCAATATTTCTTGGGATGCCTTGGATGCACAAGGTTAAGGTCAGGACTTTGACTTGTCCATTTCAAAACATAAATTTTCTTTTTCAACCACTGTTTAGTCAATTTACTTGTATGTTTTGGGCAATTTTCTTGTTGCATCACCTAACATGTCTTCAGCTTGGGTTCATGAACTGTTGCCCTTACATTCTCCTGTAACATGAACATGTAGAATTCATTGTTTCTTCAGCAGCCCAAACCTTGATGCTCCCTCCAACATGTTTTACAGTTGATTTTAGGTTTGGTGTTGGTGTGCAAATATAGCATTGTGCATTTGTGTTAAGAAGTTCCACTTTTGTCTTATCTGTCCATAGAACACTTCTCAGAAGCACTGTGGAACATCCAGGTGGCCTCAGGTAAATCTGATGAGTTGCAATGTTGTTTTTGTCAGCGGCTTCCTTTGTGGTATCCTATAAATTCCATTCATGTTAAGTATCTCTAATAGTGGACACACGAACAGAGGATTTGTCGAATATTCTATGGATTTTTGCTGTTACCCTTGGGTTCTTTCTTATCTCTTTCGGGAGGGCTTGTTGCTCTTGCAGTGCCTTTAACAAGTTGCCCACTGAGGAGAGCAGCAACAGTCCAGCATTTTTCAATTGGTAGATGATTTGTGAAGATAGATTTCTGAACACACATGTGAACCTGTCAGGCTTTTCCGACAAGAACAGCCTGCTGGAGTTCACTATAACAAGCATAGCCAGATAATGCAATGAACCAGTGGATCCTCATTGGCTATAATGGGATCCAATGGGGATCCGGATGGTTTCCAGCCAGACAAAAATTTCTGCGTGCAAAGCTTTTTTCCGAAAGTCGGCATATCTGCCGGAAAGAGGGCAGATCTCTGGCAGATCCCGTTATAGTCAATGAGAATCCAGCAGTTCACAACATTATCTTGCTATGCCGGATATGATGAACTCTGACTGACAGTTATTCTGCCAGAACAGCCAGTCAGATTTCTGAAAGCATATGTGAACATACCGCTAATCATGGATTGATGTACATCAAGGTTTTTAGCAATGCTGTTGTAGACTTTCCAGCTTCATGTGTCTCTAACACATCTTTCTGAGGACTTCTGAAAGCTGTCCGCATCAAAGCATGCTTCACACTAACAATCCTTCTTGAGAAGTACAGATTTGTCAGTAACCAGGCTTTGTGTGCCTTTAGTTAGGGCAAAGCACCTGTGAAACCCACACTTCCAATTGCATTTCTAAAAGCACCTTTTGACAACTGGAGAACTTGTTAACATGGAGGTTGACATACTTTTTCTCCCTGTACTGTGGATGTTCACTCCATGTCCTCAATAAAAGACTTGAATGGTAAAACTGTGTGTTATTAGTTTACTTAGATTGTGTAAGGCCACTTTCACACGGTCAGTATTTGGTCAGTATTTGTAAGCCAAAACCAGGAATGGGTCCAAAACACAGAAGAGGCACATATAATTCTTCTTATGTAGATTCCACTTTTGATTTTGGCTCACAAATACTGATGCAAAATACTGACCAAGTACTGACCGTGTGAAAGTGGCCTAAGGCCGAGCTCACACTTCAGTTATTTGGTCAGTTATTTCCATCAGTTATTGTAAGCCAAAACCAGTAGTGAAGCCTACTCAGAGATCAGGTGAAATGATTTGATCTGCACCTGTTCTGTGTGTTTGACCCGCACCTGGTTTTGGCTCACAGTAACTGATCAAAATAACTGATCAAATAACTGAAGTATGAATTCAGCCTTAGGCTACTTTCACACTTGCCTTGTAAGGATCTGTTTGTGAGATCCGTCACAGGCTCTCATAAACGGTCCAAAACTGATCAGTTTTGTCCTAATGCATTCTGAATGGAAAAGGATCCATTCAGAATGCATCAGTTTTGCTTCTGTTTGCTTCAGTTCAGTCTCCATTCCGTTTTGGTGTCCGCATGAAGAAACTGATCCAAACTGATTCGTCATGACCCACAATATAAGTCAATGGGGACGGATCTGTTTTCTCAGACACAATAGAAAACGTCATGGCTATTTAAAAGATAATACAACCGGATCCGTTCAGAACGGATGCAGACGGTTGTATTGTCATGACGGAAGCGTTTTTGCTGATCCATGACGGTGTGCTGGTGTGAAAGTAGCCTAACTTTCATATTATGACTTAGATTAGATTTATTAGTAATCAATGCAGAAATACAAGTAATACCAAAGGGTTCTCTTACTTTTTTTCTGCCAAATGTATAATCCCAGTGCAGGACTTTTATGCATCGGAACCTGGTTGTTAATGCAATCCCAGACATATTCTAATTCTGTATTAATACTCATATAATGGCAGGAGAAATCTTTTCTGCTTCAAAAATTTGGTGAGATCAGCGGTGTCCGCATATGCACATACAGCGTTACCTTCCAGCATCTCCGGATCTCCCCCGGCTCCTGAGATTTCATTGAGACTGTGGACTGTGCGTAACAGCACCTTCCATCAATGAGCCTGTTGTACTCAGAATTTGGATCAAATGTGTGTTCACTTCCTGGGCCATAAGAACAGATGACTTTTCAGTGGTCTTGCTGATAAATATCAATACAATATAGACTCCATTACTGTGATTCCATGAAGTGTCTGTACATTTACACATCCCACAGAACAGTGTCCAGATGAAATGGATATTTTCTTTATCTTTCTTGTTCACAACTATGGATTTCCCGTGTAGAATACAGACAATTCTCAGGTTGTCCTGGATCTCAGAGACGAATTAATGGAAGGGTCACCAACACTGACCTCTCATACCCAGCACTAGTGCATCGCTCCTGAATTTTACCCTTATCTATACTTAAGTTTATGAGATGCTGAGAAGCTTCTCTTACAATTCCTTAAAGGGAACGTCTCATTATGTTTTTATGTTAAACATATTTTAAAGAATTTTTATGTAATTTTTAATTCTCCATGTCAATATATATTTAAGAAGAAAAAAAAAATTCCTGCGGTTTCACTAGCCACTAAGACTAATAATAGGTGTCACGTCTTCATCTGTACAGATCACTTTACAGCAGTTTTCTGCTTATCATCAGAGACAGGATAAGAATGACAGATATCACCTATATATAGGTAACACAGGATAGTTGATATCACAGCTTATCTACTCCCTCCTGACCTCTGAATAGGTCACAGAGTATTCCTAGAAACCAATCCCATGGAAGTCAATGGACATGGTCTGTGTGGCTTTTGGATACGTTTGTTTTCTGTTTGAAATGTTAGCTCTTCACCTGCATCAGGAGGCTCTGTCTTTGTGACCTGAAAAAGGCGACTTCGTGCTCTGAAACATGTTCTTTTTAGAATAAATGTTAATATTTTAATTATATTTATTTGTTTATTATTATATTTTAACAATTACATTCTGTCTGCCTGCAGTTGCCACTAGGGGGAGCTTAGGAGTTTCCTGTATACTGTGTTAAAGGGGGTTTATGGATGTTTTTTGCTGATGACCTATTCCCCCCTCTAATGGTAGCTGCAGGTAGTCAGTGTTGTCGCATCTAACTTCGCAGGGGTTTTGGAGCTTTGTATCAGAAAAAAATTATATACCTTAGAGTTTCAATTAAAATAGGTTGTCAGGAGTAACTACTGCCAGGTTTTACATCACAATTGGGTAGATTTATCAAATTGGTGCAATGGAAAACTGGCTTAGTTGCTCCTAGCAACCAACAGATTCCACCATTCATTTTCCAAAGGAGCTCTGAAAAATGAAAGGTGGAATTTGATTGGTTGCTAGTGGCAACTAAGCCAATTTTCCTTTATATATAGATATATATAGAGGTAAGTGTCTTGGGGAAAAGCAACCAAATATGAAAGTGAAAAGTGATAGACTTTACTTTACTCATTCTCAGCTGTAGTAGACTAACTACAATGTATCTAATAGTAAGTGTGAGACTTCTGTGCCATCTGCTGGTCATATATAGAACTGCAACTACAGTTGAAGCAGCGTCTAACTTGACGGTACCACTGTTTAAGGCCCCATTCATATAATCGTATTTTTGGTCCGCATCCGATCTGTATTTTTTGCAGATAGGATGTGGATCCATTCAATTCAATGGGTCTGCAAAAAATGCGGACGGCACACCACGTGCTGTCCGCATCCATATGTTGCATATCCCCGCAAAAAAGATGTCCTATTCTTCTCCGTTTTGAAGACAAGGATAGACATTTTTACAATGATCCTCAAAAAAATAAATAAACGGATGCAACACGGACGTCATCCGAATTTCAATTGCTACACCTGTTTTATGTAGTAAATGTACTAAAACATGAATTTAGTGTTTTTTGATAGATTGCTTCAAATTATTGCTTGTGATGTTTCAGGTGCAGCAGCACACCATGATAGAGAGAGAGAGAGAGAGAGAGAGGATAGATAGATAGATAGATAGATAGATAGATAGATAGGTAGATAGATAGATAGATAGATAGATAGATAGATAGATAGATAGATAGATAGGAGTGGGGGAAAATAAGTATTTGATACACTGGCGATTTTGCAAGTTTTCCCACCTACAATGAATGGAGAGGTCTGTAATTTTTATCGTAGGTACACTTCAACTGTGAGAGAGAGAATTTTTAAAAAATCCAGAAAATCACATTGTATGATTTTTAAATAATTAATTTGCATGAAGTCTCTGAATATATTTCTTGGAAGCTCCATTGAGTAGATCAGAGTAACCTGAAAAAAAAAAGAAACAAATTATGAGAATAGTATATGGAGATTTCAAACTCATGAAAATATTAAAGGAGTTTTCCGAGATTTTAATATTAATGGCCTATCCTCAGGATGGGCAATCCATACCTGACTGGCAAAGGTCTGACACCAGGTGCATAACTATAATTCATAAGGTCCCGTTGCAAAAAGCCACTGTATTGTTATTCCCCACAAAAAGGTACAATGTTATTTCACCTGATCGGGCCCCCCAAACTGTAGGCCCTAAAGCAAGTGCTATGACTTTAGTTACACCCATGTTCGCACCCCTGCAGATCAGCTGTTTCCGAGTAGCACTAGTGCTGGACGTCAGCGCCGGGACTACACAGGTCTGTCCATTGTGTAGAGGACGGAGGTGGTATCTGCAGTACTGCTCCCACCAGGTGTTTTGCTAGGGTGCCCAAGCCCCAATGCATACGGCCCAGTTCTCTAAATCGACCCTCCCCACGCACTTTCCTGTACTTGCTATACAGCAGCACATACCTGTCACAACCAGAGACTCCAGGTGTCGTCTCCTCTGATGTAGATCTTCTATCATCATCTTCTCCATTCGGTCCGGACAGCTTCTTTCAGCCGCCTCGTCTCTGCAGAATGTGACACATGGACATCTTAGCTTACTCATATTTCTATCATCATCCCCCAACCTGGAGACCCCACAGTGTTATCCTGCTGCTTGCTGTGCCCCCCAATACCCCAAATATTATCCTGAAGAAATAATAGTGCCTCCATAGCACTCCTCACCACCTCCTCCCCAGCCACCTCCAACATGCAATCCCATGTAAACATCACCCCCTCAACATTCAGTCCTATGTAAATAACATCACTCCCTCCCCCAGAAGCTTTCATACAGTCCCGTGTAAATAACATCACTCCCTCCCACAGCTGCCATCAACATACAGTCCCTTGCAAATGACATCACTGCCTACCCCATCCCTCTCCAACATACAGTCCCATGTAAATAACATCACTCCGTCCCACAGCCACCTCCAACATACAGTCCTATGTAAATAACATCATCCCTGCCCACAGCCACCTTCAACATACAGTCCTATGTAAATAACATCATCCCCGCCCACAGCCACCTTCAACATACAGTCCCATGTAAATAACATCACCCTGCTCCAGCCCCCTCCAACATTCAGTCCCATGTAGATAACACCACTCCCTCCCACAGCCACCATCAACATACAGTCCCATGTAAATAACATCACCCTGCCCAAGTCCCCTCCAAAATACTGTCCCAAGTTAATAACATCACCCCCTTTCTACAGCCACCATTAACATACATTCCCATGTAAATAACATCATTCCCTCCCAAGCCACCCCCAACACACAGTCCCATGTAAATAACATCACTCCGTCCCACAGCCACCTCCAACATAGAGTCACTAGGATATGCCCCCATTGTCTTATAGGTGCGTGTCCCACCGCTGGGACCCGCACCTATATTGAGAACGCGGTCCCAGAAGAGAAAGAGGGCGCACCACGCATGCGCGGCCGCCCTCCATTCATTTCTATGGGGCCGCCTAAAATAGCCGAGCTGGCTCGGCTATTTCCGTTGGCTCCATAGAAATTAATGGGAGCCGGGCCGCGCTTGCAGACCCGCACCTATAAGACAATGGGGGCATATTATAGCGATATGCCCCCATTGTCCAAGATGGGAAAACCCCTTTAAGCTTTAGGCTAGGACAACATGGCGACATGAATCACGTGAAAAAAAGGGTGCAACTACACTGCGACATGTTGCACGACATTCATGTTGCACCAATGTTGCGCGACTTTTTTGTTATGATAGTCAATGGTGTCGCTCAGCAACATGCTGCAGCTGCGGCTGCGACAGTTGAACAAAAACCCAACCTGGAGGAATTGTTGCAATCGAAGCATGCCGTATGTTGCAGTATGACACCATTGACTATCATTATAAAACGGTTGTGCGACTTTTCGGTGTCGTCGTGTAGCCCTAGCCTAAAGACCCAAACTTGCCCATATCAAATCCATCCATTCCTGCAAATTAGGGCTCATTCAAATGAACATATTTTCTTTCCGTGTTCGTTCCGTTTTTGTTTTTTTTGGCGGATCATATGTGGAACCATTCATTTCAATGGGTCACCAAAAAAACAGAGGTTATTTTGTATGTCTGTATGTCCGTTACGCAAAAAAATAGAACATGTCCTATTATTGTCCGCAATACGGTCTCCGGTCTGAGGACGCAACTAAACGGAACGGAATGCATTTAGGAGCATTCCGTTCTGTTCAGTTGTGTCCCCATTGACAATGAATGGGGACAAAGCTGAAGCGTTTCATTCCGGTATTGAAATCCTATGACGAAACTCAATACCAGAAAATTCTAACGTTAGTGTGAAAGTAGCCTTACCAGGAGATTAGTCCTGGACTTATCTCCAGTGACATTGGGCACAGGCGGAGGTGAAGGTTGGGACCCTAAATCCCTGCTGCATAATGCTATCCTGGTGGTTTAGTGGCCCCAAACCAGGTGACAGGTTCCCTTTAAGGTAAATATCTATTAAAAAAAAAAGTGTATCATCTTTCATTTCATCACACAATTTCTAGATTTTGGAGCTTTCTGTAATTGAGTACAATAGTAAGAGATACCAATGAGAAGCACAATCTCGGGGAGGGTTATTTGGACTGAGGAAGCCTCTAGAGGCTGGAGATTGTGTATGAGTACATCGTTCCTCTGGATGCAGGCCGGTGTATTACATTACACTCTTACATGTCTATGTGATGTGTTGTTTTCCTTTTGGGACTGAAGGTTTGTATTATCTAGCCAAACAAGGAATGTGGACTTCAAGGGGCCAGCCTGTCTGTATCTAATGCCAGAAGACCGGGAAAGTGTATCTGTCATTATGTCATCAAGATAACATTACTTCAGATTACGTCAGTTTATTCAGACACGTCCAGCATGTCAAATTCTGAGGCCCAATGGTCTAAAATGTGCCTAGAATGAAAGAATCAGTTCTAAGAAGAATTTCATATTTATTTGCACTTAGGTGGTAATGTATGCATGATATCTACTTGGGGACAAGTTAAGGGGAGCTGGACTTTGTTATCATGCAGGCACATGTAGTTCTATTCCTCTTCATACTGAATGTTTCATACATACACAAGCTCAAAATGATCCCACAGGCGGGCATGGACCTGAAGAAAAACCTAAAAAAGTGACCCCAATGTTGTAGGTGGGTCCAAACTGACAGAACATGGGGCTATACAAGTGGATGGGGACAATACAAGTTGGCGGGGTCAGTAATACCATAGAGCAGCACAAAATAGTATCCCACAGAAATAAATACCACAGTGTAGCACATAATACCTCTCTAGAAGCTGTCCCTCTGTGGTGGCCATCAAGAGCTGCCACCTTCTGTTCTCCAGTTGTTTCTAAGATATGGAGCAGGGGGCTTTGGAGGTGAGATGTGCGCCACAGCACCAAGCCAGCCCTACTTTCAGCATACTGCCTGGATGTCCTCTAATAATGACCCCTCCAGTAGTATGTACCTGGCCAGCAGCAGTGAGAAGAGCTCAGGTGACCCAATGGGCATTGGTCTACCCTAATAATTTCCCTGTAGGAGCTATGGCCAGTCCATCTTTGAATGATCCCTTTACAGGCTCATACACATGGCCATAATATGGCTCTGTACAAGATCCAAGATGTATGCAGCCATGATATAGCGCCAACATGAGTAAGGACTCTTACAGTGCTCATGCTCACCTGGATGCTTTATGTATAGAAGGGGTTGTGCAGGTTTAGACATTATGGCAGTTTTCTTCCAAAAGCAATGCCACATTGTCCATGGGTTAGCTAGTGGCATTGCATCTCCTCCCCACTCACTTTAATAGCACTAAGCAGTAATACCAGGGACAACCCATCGACAAGTATGGAGCCGTTCTCGTAAGAAAGCGGCCATGCTTTTCTAATCCATTTTTTCATCAGCTAGTGATGGGTCTTCTTCCACTTAACATGTTAGACTCTTTGTATGACAATAGAGGATGGTCTGATATGATCCGGAGACGTTGAGTAATATGAAGGCCAAGGGGCCACTATGGGCGCTTAGCCGTCTCTTCGCTAGTGGGGAGGGGGTTCAGGGGTTTATTTTCTTTTCCGGTTATCTGTGTGGTTACCCATGCTGACTCTGTATACTGGCTTTCTGTTTTTCACTGTCTTACCATATGTAAGAAGAAAGTCCACTCATTTTGTATAATTTTGAAAATGTTTAATAAAAAATTATCCGATTAGAAAAAAAAATTATTGTGATTGTTACAAAAATGAACATATTTAAAGGGAATGTCACCAGAAAATGATTTGTTGTTTAAATTGCTTTTTTAGGTTAAACAATTTTTAGACTTTTTGGTGATTTCAACCAAATAATGTACACTCCGCACATACCACAGAAGCTTACATTCTCCACACTTGCCTAAATGATGCCACCCATATTGCAACTATGTCAGGGCTGCTGGTGAAACATCGGTACACTTACAACCACCAATTTAAAACCTTATATAACATTAAAGCGTATCTCAAAATACTGAGCAAATATTGACAAATAAACACTAATAAAATGACATAACATGCCACACGCCAAGTCAGTGGTGGTCATATATCAAGACTGGCATGTGTACGCCGATCTTAAGATCTCCTGCACTGCCAGAGGATGCACTTGTAGCTGCTATGGATTTCAATTCATATATGTCAGTAAATGTGCCAGAGTGATTGCCCTGCAATGACCACCTTTTGGAAAGTGGCGAGAGCAGTATATAAATGGATACTTGCACCTAAATTTAGGTGCAATTACACATTTTTTTAGCACCAGAAAACTGGTGTAGCGGTATAGTAAATCATGGCATTTTATAATTTACTGTTGTCCAACATGTAACACGTGTACTCTGCATTTTTTTCAGTGAAAACATCACAAAAAGTGCCACAAAAATGCAGCATTTTCCAAATAAAAAGAATACCTGTTAATTTATTGTATAATAAATACTTCATATAAATGCTTTTGACCCCTTTTCTTCATCAATATATTGTTTTCTTATTAAATGCGACCGCGATGGACATCCATAGTTATGTGTGTTTATGTATGTGTGTGACTTCACGCTGACTTCACCAGACGTCTGTTCCCTGTCTGTCAACTGCTACACGGCCCAGGTCACATGCTCTGATGCAGCCAATGAAGCCAGGAGCAACGGGACTAGTTAAGCACAGATCTCATCACAGGTCTGGCTGGGTGAGAAATTTAAAAAAAAAAATCCTGCATAACCCTTTAGGGTAGGATTACACCTCCATTAAAAGGATCCAACAGTGAACATGCAGCCACAGTTCACCCAATCCAGCCTAGCTGAATACCACTGTTCACCACTGAACTCCATTGAGACCTGTTTCACTCTTATGTTGTTAATTCTGGTTTTGAGATGCAGCAGAAGATCTCAAAATCGGAATTAAAAGGATCCATACCATTTAATACACAAAGTAAAATAAATGCTATCAGCTCACCGCCTTTGCCAGTGTTCGGTGCACGGATCCTTATGAGAAGCAAATACAGTCGGGACTTGAAAAAACCCAAAATTTTTTATTTCAAATATTATTTTAAAAAGGTCCAAAAAAATCACACAGCAGGACATCTCCCCATCCCCAGTCAACGCGTTTCGGACTGTACTTAGTCCTTATTCATGTTCTACGTGAAGAACAAATAATGTGATCATTTTATTGCAGATTCTTACAGTTGCAGCAATGCCAATTTATGTATAAAGGCATTTGTAAGCAGCAAAAGGATTTTTTTTTTTTTTTGTATCAAAATTTTTTTTTATTTCTCCAAACGTGTAGGTTTATGCAGGAACCTAAAAGAGAAAGTGTCATTCCCAGCTTTGGCTTAAAAAAAACCTTAACATGTTGCCATAATCTAAGTAACAGGATATATTAGGCAGCAGGCAAACACATCAACTTTAAGAAGCAGAAAATACGGGCAACCTTCCGTTACCCTAGGGCTACACGACACAACAAAAGGGTTACAACTACATTGTGAAATGTGAGAGTGGTAAGCACTCAGTAAGGGTGGAAGTTATAGTATATATACTCCTGCCTCCCTGGCATCACAGGCATCGCTCCCAACAGCTGGTTAATCACACAGCGCACTGGGAGTACAGGGGGAGAGCTCACTGACAGCATTGTCCACTGAGCAGGAAGAAAGTAAAGCTATTTATTTGAATAATACATATTTAATCTATAATAACTATTGCCCTACTACTATATGAGGGAGCAGTGAGGGTAGACGCCCACCAGCTCCCAGTACAGCCTGGCTCCCTCATACAGCACTCCACTGTAAGGCTAGGGCTACACGACAACATTTGTAGCACCAATGTCGCGCAACAATTTTTATAATACAAGTCTATGGTGTCGCATTCAAGATGGGTATTTCTGCGACTGTCTCGTCGCCACACCATAGACTTACATTATAAAAATTGTCACGTGACACATGTAGCAGTGTAGTTGTGCCCTATGTGTCACGCGACTTATTGTCGCACGACAAATGTCATCATGTAGCCCTAGCCTTAGGGACCATTCACACGACCGCAAAAATGCGGACCCGCAATACTACGGGTGCCGCCCGACGTGTGTTCCGCAATGTTCGGAACACACGGCCGGGCGCCCCATTGAAAATGCCTATACTTGTCTGCTGTTGCGGACAAGTATAGGACATGTTCTATTTTTTTTATGCAGAGCCGCGGCACCCCACTCTCATAGAAGTGAATGGGGCCGCATCTATTCCGCAATATTGTGGAATAGATGCGGACCCATTCACACGGTCGTGTGAATGGGCCCTTAGGCTAGGGCTACACAACGACATTTGGTCGCAGTAATGTTGCGCGACAATTTTTATAATTTAAGTCTATGGTGTCACACTGCGACATGCTGCGACAGTCGCATAGACTTGCATTATAAAAATTGTTGCGCGACAACTGTCGTCGTGTAATTGTGCACTTCACTGTGTGTCGAGCGACACATTGTAGCCCTAGCCTTAGGAAGATGGATGTCCCTTAGCAGCAGCTCTGAAGATGATCGCTGCTAAAGGGACATTTCAGCCTTAGGTTTCTCCTATAAATAAAGGTTTTCCCTAAATAAAAAATAAAATATATTAGAAAAATGTTTCCCATCACTGTCCCTAGTCATTAGCAAAAAAAAAAGTTAAACTGTAAATACGTTCTGACAGATTAGAATAGAATACAAACTTGTGATAAAAACCCACTCTTAATGAGATTTGACAAATCTTGTGTACACTATGACCCTGATTCATCATACCTACACTGGCATCAAAATTCACAAAATAGGGCTTTTGCAACTTTTTACTCAATTGCGCAAAATTTTGCAACTTGTTGCATTTTTACTCTAGTTTTGTAATGTGGGTGGAAAAGTGGGTGTGGTTAGCCATGTTAATTAGTTATCATTGTGACTTTTTAAAAAGTCACAATCTCACTCCAGGAGGAGGGTGGCGTAGGAAAAGTAGAGGAGCTTCTCTAGACTGAAGTGTTAGGTTTAAGGATGAGACAAGTTTATCAAACAACATGCAACATTTGATAAATGTGGCATAAAGTACTCCAACACAGACTCAAGAAAAACTGACTTCACATTTTCCGCTCCTATTTTTTTTTTATCCCTTGTAGAAATTGACCTGCCATATGGATTTTACAGCAGATTCCATCCCAGCAGTCAGATCCTTTATCTTGTGACTGAAGCATAAGTCAGCTTTGCACAACCCCTTTAATGATCTGCGATGAAGACGAAATTGAGATGGCTAGATGACCGGGTCAGGGTATCTCCAAAACAGCATGCTTTGTGGGGTGTTCCCAGAATGCAGTGTTTAGTGCCTACCACAGCCGGTCCAAGGAACGTTTGTTGATGTGTATGGGGAGAGAAGACCAAAGCGCCTGATCCAACCCCTCAGAAGAGCACACGTTGTTATATGTAATGCTGGCACCTTCAGTCCATGCCTCAACACGTAACAGCTGGTTTGGCAGCATAAGGGAGACCTATACAATATTAGGCAAGTGATTTTGAAGATATGGTACCTATAACACTTCCAGTCCTGCCTATCACTTTACACCACTAAAGAACACACTATGGAAACCGATTCCATAAAGTGCTCACTCCCCATATTGTTTGTTCCTGGCATACATGCCAAGCAGAAGAGGAACGCTCCACAAAAAAACTCTAAACATGTCCACAGTGCAGCCATTAGGGTGCATTGACACCAACGTATTTTGCTGTCCAACCCATTGTAAAAATTCCCATTCTTGTACGCAAAATGGACAACAGGACATGTTCTATCTTTTAGTGGGGTTATGGAATGGACCAACGGACAGGACACGGTGTGCTATCCGCACTTTTCTGCAGCCCCATTGAAATGTCTCTGCATCTAAACCGTAAAATATGCAGTAATGTGAATCAGGCTTTAGAGTCCAAGACTTTTTTTTTTTGCATCTGTCTGGCATTTTACTGCTAAGGCCACCAGGTGATAGCACATAAGATCTGCACAAATTTCCATGCATTTCTGCAACATATCTGCAATTTCTAATCACGAATTAGATGCATTTTTGCCGCCTCCCCCTTCACTAAAGATGGGTGAAATCCGCAGCTAAAAACCACAAAAATAGTTGACATGCTATTTTGAAATCTGCAGGTCAATTTCCACACAGTGTACATGAGATTTGTATATTCTCATACACTTACGCTGGTACTGTACCGATGGTTTTCCCTTAAAGGAATCTGCACATTTTCCTCAATGTGTGGATGAAATAGCAAGGAGTCCAGAAGTAAGACAAAAAAAAATTGTATTACCGTACTTACCGGTAATTTCCTTTTCACAAATCCTCCATGGCGGCATACCATGAGATGACCCGCCTCCAACCAGGTAGGGACAGGAAGAATAAATTTGACCCTCCTCCAGCTCCTCCTCAGAGTCTTACTGGACCGACAGCCTAGAGAGTCTATATATATATATATATATATATATATATATATATATATATATATACACACACACATACACATACAGGGCCGCTTCTAGCTTTTCTGCTGCCTGAGGCGAAAAATGAAATGGCGCCCCCTTCCCTTGCCCCCATCAGACCTCAGATCAGAGTCTTGTGCCCCCATCAGACCTCAGATCAACACATTGTGCCCCCATCAGACCTCAGATCAGTGTCTTGTGCCCCCATCAGACCTCAGATGAGCGTCTTGTGCCCTCATCAGACCTCAAATCAACATCTTGTGCCCCCATCAGACCTCAGATCAACACATTGTGCCCACATCAGACCTCAGATCAGCGTCTTGTGCTCCCATCAGACCTCAGATCAGCATCTTGTGCCCCCATCAGACCTCAGATCAGCGTCTTGTGCCCCCATCAGACCTCAGATCAGCATCTTGTGCCCCCACCTGACCTCAGATCAGCGTCTTATGCCCCCATCAGACCTCAGATCAGCGTCTTGTGCCCCCATCAGACCTCAGATCAACACATTGTGCCCCCATCAGACCTCAGATCAGCGTCTTGTGCCCCCATCAGACCTCAGATCAGCGTCTTGTGCCCCCCATCAGACCTCAGATCAGCGTCTTGGCCCCCATCAGACCTCAGATCAACACATTGTGCCCCCATCAGACCTCAGATCAGCATCTTTTTGCCCCATCAGACCTCAGATCAGCGTTTTTGTGCCCCCATCAGACCTCAAATCAGCGTCTTGTGCCCCCATCAGACCTCAGATCAACACAATGTGCCCCCATCAGACCTCAGATCAGCATCTTGTGCCCCCATCAGACCTCAGATCAACGTCTTGTGCCCCCATCAGACCTCAGATCAGCATCTTGTGCCCCCATCAGACCTCAGATCAGCATCTTGTGCCCCCATCAGACCTCAGATCAGCATCTTGTGCCTTCCTTGTGCCCCCATCAGACCTCAGATCAGCGTCTTGTGCCCCCATGAGACCTCAGATCAACACATTGTGCCCCCATAAGACCTCAGATCAGCATCTTGTGCCTTCCTTGTGCCCCCCTCAGACCTCAGATCAGCGTCTTGTGCCCCCCTGGGACCTCAGATCAGCGTCTTGTGCCCCATCAGACCTCAGATCAGCATCTTGTGCCCCCATCAGACCTCAGATCAGCATCTTGTGCCCCCATCAGACCTCAGATCAGCATCTTGTGCCTTCCTTGTGCCCCCATCAGACCTCAGATCAGCGTCTTGTGCCCCCATGAGACCTCAGATCAACACATTGTGCCCCCATCAGACCTCAGATCAGCGTCTTGTGCCTTCCTTGTGCCCCCCTCAGACCTCAGATCAGCGTCTTGTGCCCCCCTGGGACCTCAGATCAGCGTCTTGTGCCCCCATCAGACCTCAGATCAGCGTCTTGTGCCCCCATCAGACCTTAGATCAGCATCTTGTGCCCCCATCAGACCTCAGATCAGTGTCTTGTGCCCCCTTTAGACCTTAGATCAACACAATGTGCCCCCTTCAGACCTCAGATCAGCGTCTTGTGCCCCCATCAGACCTCAGATCAACACAATGTGCCCCCATCAGACCTCAGATCAGCGTCTTGTGCTCCATCAGACCTCAGATCAACGTCTTGTGCCCCCATCAGACCTCAGATCAGCGTCTTGTGCCTTCCTTGTGCCCCCATCAGACCTCAGATCAGCGCCTTGTGCCCCCATCAGACCTCAGATCAGCGTCTTGTGCCCCCATCAGACCTCAGATCAGCGTCTTGTGCCCCCATCAGACCTCAGATCAGCGTCTTGTGCCTTTCTTGTGCCCCCCTCAGACCAGCCCACCAAGCCACTTAAAAAAAACATACTTGCCTGTCCTGCGCTGCCGCTGCCCTCAGCTCCCGCGCTCCACTGTCTTCCCTTCTGGCGCGCACTATGACCTGCGTCAGGTCATAGTGTGCGCCGGAAGGGAAGACAGTGGAGCGCGGAACCTGAGGGCAGCAGCAGCGCAGGACAGGTAAGTATGTTTTTTTTTAAGTGGCTGGGTGGGCTGATCTGAGGTCTGAGGGGGGCACAAGAAGCTGATAGGGAGTGCAGCGCATCCACCAGCAGTGTTTAACTGCTGTGTGGATGCCGCCCCTCAGACTTACATAAAACTGCCGCCTGAGGAGCGATCCTCATCTCGCCTCATGGCAGAAGCGGCCCTGACTGTGTCTACATAACCCCAAAACCCCTTCTTCCTGCAGCGATGTATTCCCTTTTCACCTTGGCAGTTGGGAATACTGGGAAGATTTTAGGGGGGCACTTCAAAATAACATAAATTAACTAAAATATTTTTAGCCTAAAATAAGTAAAATGCAATCATAAAAAATTGCCTTTAAAGAGGCTCTGTCACCAGGATCAACCCTATTAAACCAGATATACTGCCTGGTAGGGCTCATCATGCTGATTAAAACAATATCTTTCTTTTGTCTGTATGATAAACAGCTGCAGAGAAATCAGAGTTTCATTTATATGTAAATGAGCAATTGGAGCACCAAGAGGCGGGGCTGAATCATCTGAGCACTGCTATACAAAACCCCCTATGCTCTTCACACTCCCCCTCCCCCCTGATTGACAGGGCTAGACATCAGGCTGTGGGCAGAGCGTGCAGAGCACTGCAGGTGTTACATAGCAGTATTTAGAATATTTAGCCCCGCCTCTTGGTGCTCCGATTGCTCATTTGCATATGAATACAACCTCTGATTTCTCTACAGCTGTTTATCATACAGACAAAAGAACAGTACAGTTTTAATCAGGATGATGAGCCCTAACAAGCAGTATGTCTGGTTTAATAGGGTTGATTCTGGTGACAGAGCCTCTTTAAGTTTTATTTATCCTCTATTTTTGAAGTGTTTCTGTCTGGTTTCAAACTCATCAAAAGTCTTGATCACTGAGCTATAGAGCTCAATGATAATAAGTAATAGATATATTCTGGCTAAAAACCTCAGTAGTAGTTTACCATACATTATGTAATCATACTGTATATAGCATAAGTATCATTTTATATTTTTTTTGCCAGGCATTAAAATTTAGGTCCAGTTTGCAACTTTCTGACGCCATAAAACTGACATACAAGATTAAGCCATGCTCTTCGCAGCGTTCACCTAAACAGTCGTTGACCCTCAGCGTCACCAGTGACTGTACTTGGTGCAACGGTGCTGGGACTCCTAACACTGGTAAGAGTCCTAGCAACACTCTGCTAACTTGGTTATTTCATGATGAATTTCATTTCCATCTGGGACATTTATGACATATCCATAGGATGGGGCCCTCAAAGTGTACGGACAGCAAGTCGCGGATGCGCGGTCACCCGTAATTCACCAGAATGGAACTTCAGAAAATAGCTGAGCGCTGGTTTGGCTATTTTCAGGAGTCCCATAGTGGTGAATGCAGAGGTGGCCGCGCTTCTGCTGCTTGTTCTCCATTTGCTGCCATGGGACGTCCGAAAACAGCCGAGCGTGCTCACTCTTTTTAGAACTCCCATAGCAATGAATGGAGAGGACGCATGCGCAGTGTGCACTCCATTTATATTGGAGCCCTGTTCTGGAAATATGAGCCGGTCCCAGACATGAGACCTGTACCTATCAGGCATTTATGGCACATCCTATCGATATATGTCATATATGTCCCAGATGGGAGTACCCCTTTAACCTGCTTCCTGAAAAAATCATGCATAGACCCCTGAAACCAAAGAACACAAAATAAAGACACACAATAAAGACAATGAACACATTAATTGGGGGATAAAAGGCCAAATTGTTTATTTAAAATATTAACAATGGCAAATCCCCGACTCACGGAGAGTCACCCTCCAGCACTCAGGAGAGGAAAACCCCCTGTGGAGGAAACCTCTAGGGAACCATGGCTGGAGGGCTGCCCTTCCCTTGGGCTTAGAGGGTAATGCCGCTATGTGACTGCCACATAAATAGTAGGGGGGGTGCAGCAGCCGGGCTGATCTGGTTGGCTAGGTGGATGTCCCTTTTTTCCCACTAGGCGATGGACTTCCTGCTTGAACCTCCAAATTCCGTCACGGTCCAGGGGGCGGGGGTGGTCAAGCTCAAGGTCCTCAGGAAATGAAGTACGGCACCAAATATGGCCGCTCTCCCGCTTTTTACAAGGGTTTTTCTCTTATGACACGCGTCCTTGTGATGTCACAGGTGTCTATGACTAATGTTCTGAAGGGTTAACCCTTTAGTGACTGCCAATGTGCCTTACTGCAGAGGCCATTAACCCCTTCCTGACTGCACTGTTTCCATACACTCCAGTTTGGATAAATGCCGTATATTTATGGTCCCCTGATGATCACAGGGAGCAGGTATGTTCTGTAACTGGCAGCCACTGGCTCAGTGCTGACACCAAACACCCGGACCAGTGGCTCTTATTTAACCCCTTCCAGACATCACCATGTAAATGAACAGACTAACAGCATGGTCTGATCGTTATTATGTGATATCAGAGGACGTTTCAGGGATGAGGTAGAAGAGGAGAGAGCTACAAGTCCCACCATGTCTAGATCTTTATTATAGGATATCACAGGACATTTCAGCGAGGGGTATAACAGGAGAGGACTACAACTCCCAACATGTCCAGGCAGGTATTATGGGATATCAGAGGACAATTCTGACAGACAGTATAAGAGGAAAGGACTATGACTCCCAGCTAGGGTTGCCACCTTTCCCAACAAAAAATACCGGCCAAGTTAAGCCACACCCAAAAGGGGGTGTGGTTGTGGGGGTGTGGCTTAACACAGGGTGTTAAGTCGCTGTCATATTGTGGCTCCCAATAATATTAATGCCTCCATTAGCGCCCCCCAGAATTAATACTGCCCCCATTAGTGCCCCCAGTAATATTAATGCACCCAATAGTGCCACCCAGTAATAGTAATGCCCCCATTAGTGCCGCCCAGTAAGAGTAATGGCCCCATTAGTGTGCCCCAGAATGAATAATGTCCCCATTAGTGCGCCCCAGAATGAATAATGTCCCCATTAGTGCGCCCCAGAATTCATAATGCCCCCCATTAGTGGCCCCCAGTAAGAATAATGTCCCCAGTAACAGTAATGCCCCCATTAGTGCCCCCCAGTAACAATAATGCCCCCTTAGTGCCTTCCAGTAAGAATAATGTCTCCATTAGTGCCACCCAGTAAGAATAATGCTCCCATTAGTGACACCAGTAAAAATAATGCCCCCATTAATGCCTTCCAGTAAGAATAATGCCCCCATTAGTGCCCCCAGTAAGAATAATGCTCCCATTAGTGCCCCCAGTAAGAATAATGCCCCCATTAGCACCCCCCAGTAAGAATAATGCTCCCATTAGTGCCCCCAGTAAGAATAATGCTCCCATTAGTGCCTCCGAGTGTGAATAATGCTCCCATTAGTGCCCCCAAGTAAGAGTAATGCCCCCATTAGTTTCCCCTTCTCTGCTTCTGCAAAATAAAAAACTTACCTCCTCTATTTGCTTGTGCTGCGGGGAACTCTCCCTGTTCATGCTGGAGCGCAGGTCCTGGTCTGCACAACCAGTCAGCAGTGAGCGTTCCCCACAGTGCAAGCAAATGGAGGAGGCTTTTTTTTTTTTTTATTAACACAAGTGGTGGTGGGGGTAAAGGCCTTATTAATGAGTGCTCCACAATGAAAGTGCTCATTAATAACAGTCCTTATAGGAAAATACCGGAAATTTACATTGCCGGTAGAAAAAAATTACCAGCACTGGCAGGGCCAGCAAAATACCAGCCAGGTGGCAACCCTACTCCCAGCATGTCCAGGCTATTATTATGGGAAATCGGAGAACAATTCAGAAAGGAAGTATGAGAGGAGAGGACTACAACTTCCAAGGTTTCTCAGACTCACCACTTCTCCACTGTTGAGCTCCAGCCCCTTGTGCACTGATCACATCATGGTGATGTCATCACAGGTCCTTCCATTTCTCCTCTCCACTGCTGAACTCCGGCCCCTCCTGTACTGATCACATGACGGTGACATCATCACAGTTCCTGTGGTTGTAAATTATGTCACAACTATGGATATAGTGGAAACCTATGGAGGGCTTTGACTGAACTATCCAAACTGGATTGTATGGAAACAGTGCAGTCAGGATGGGGTTAATGGCCTCTGCAGTAAGACACATTGCCAGTCACTAAAGGGTTAACCCTTCAGAACATTAGTCATAGACACCTGTGACATCACAAGCACGCGTGTCATAAGAGAAAAATCCTTGTAAAAAGCGGGAGAGCGGCCATATTTGGTGCCGTACTTCGTTTCCTGAGGACCTTGATCTTGACCACCCCCGCCCCCCGGACCGTGACGGAATTTGGAGGTTCTAGCAGGAAGACCATCACCCAGTGGGAGAAAAGGGACATCCGCCTAGCCAACCAGATCAGCCCGGCTGCTGCACCCCCCCTACTATTTATGTGGCAGTCACATAGCGGCATTACCCTCTAAGCCCAAGGGAAGGGCAGCCCTCCAGCCATGGTTCCCTAGAGGTTTCCTCCACAGGGGGTTTTCCTCTCCTGAGTGCTGGAGGGTGACTCTCCGTGAGTCGGGGGTTTGCCATTTTTAATATTTTAAATAAACAATGTGGCCTTTTATCCCCCAATTAATGTGTTCATTGTCTTTATTGTGTGTCTTTATTTTGTGTTCTTTGGTTTCAGGGGTCTATGCATGATTTTTTCAGGAAGCAGGTTAAAGGGGTACTCCCATCTGGGACATATATGACATATATCGATAGGATGTATGCCATATAAATGCCTGAAAGGTACAGGTCTCATGTCTGGGACCGGCTCATATCTCCAGAACAGGGCTCCAATGTAAATGGAGTGCACACTGCGCATGCGTCCTCTCCATTCATTGCTATGGGAGTTCTAAAAATAGTGAGCACGATCGGCTGTTTTCGGAAGTCCCATGGCAGCAAATGGAGAACAAGCAGCAGAAGCGCGGCCACCTCTGCATTCACCACTATGGGACCACTGAAAATAGCCAAACCAGCACTCAGCTATTTTCTGAAGTTTCCATACCGGTAAATGAAGGGTGACCGCATATTCGCGACTTGCTGTCTGTACACTTTGGGGGCCCCATCCTATGGATGTGTCATAAATGTCCCAGATGGAAATGAAATTCATCATGAAATAACCAAGTTAGCAGAGTGTTGCTAGGACTCTTACCAGTGTTTGGAGTCCCAGCACCGTTGCACCAAGTACAGTCGCTGGTGACGCTGAGGGTCAACGACTGTTTAGGTGAACGCTGCGGAGCGAATGGCTTAATCTTGTATGCCAGTTTTATGGCGTCAGAAAGTTGCAAACTGGACCTAAATTTTAATGCCTGGCTAAAAAAATATAAAATGATACTTATGCTATATACAGTATGATTACATAATGTATGGTAAACTACTACTGAGGTTTTTAGCCAGAATATATCTATTACTTATTAACATTGAGCTCTATAGCTCAGTGATCAAGACTTTTGATGAGTTCGAAACCAGGCAGAAACACTTCAAAAATAGAGGATAAATAAATCTTAAAGGCAATTTTTTTATGATTGCATTTTACTTATTTTGGGCCAAAAATATTTTTTTCAATCGGTCTTTATTAAAAAATATTGAGCCGTTCTGTGATAAAGGGTTAACTGTCTAGCTGTGCGAATGGCACGTTCACTTTCACTTCGCACAGGTCATCTAATAACCCAAATCTCTAAATTATAGGTCACAACACTTACTTAAGCCACACTAAATAAGTGTTTTTAAGGTCAGCGATCAGAGATAAGGAGCCCTCTGCTGAGCTGCTTGACGGAACAGAGTGAAAATTCAGATCCTGCTACTAGATAAACTCAAAGCTGTGCAGGGAAAAGGGCTCAACATTTTAATAAAGACCAATTGAAAAATTATATTTATCTCAAAAGTGTGCTGTCCACATCCGTTGCTCCGTACCGCGGCCCCGCAAAATAAAAAACAATAGAACATGTCCTATTCTTGTCCGTTTTGCGGACAAGGACAGGCATTGTTACAGTGGATCCGCAAGAAAAATGGATGCCATACGGACGCCATACGTTTTTTTTGCGGACCGCAAAACACATAAAGTCGTGTGAATGTAGCCTTATATGGACAGAGAGCAGGGACTCCTAAACCATATATAGACATAGAGCAGGGACTCCTAAACAGGTGCAGATGCTGGCTGATTCTCCTCCTATGTAGTGCTGCCCCCTGTTCCTTCCACTTCTAAGTGGCTGACTGAGGAACCATTGAGTTGTCTGAAGAAATTAGCAGCAAATTATTATTGCTGGTAAAAAAAATACCAGTGCCGACAATGTAAGCAAAATACCGGACTGGCTGGTGCAATACCGGCCAGATGGCAACCCTACCAGAATTGCAAAAAAATACAACCTGTCCAATCTCTGTCTTCTCTGCAGGTGACATAGTAGTTGATGCCAAAAGTACCTCACCCTGTGATTGGCAGGCAGAGGTCACACCCACCCTGTGACTGACAGGCAGAGGTCACACCCACCTTGTGATAGACAGGTGTGTCATTTAGTCTCCCTGCCTCCTGAGTCTCCATCTTGGGATCTGCAGGGAGGGTTGCACAGAGCTGGAGCCATGTCTGCTGCTGTGGGACGTATATCGCGACATCATGAGGCCTCAGCCACACACAATAAAGGAGGTGAGGCTGCTCCTGGTTTGCTAGACATACTTATGTCGAGGTATATGGACTTAATGTAATGTATTCTATTGCAAATCCTGAGTTTCCCACGTCTTCAGGATAATGTGAATTCAATATCCCGGATAATGTGATGAGACAAGAACAAATGTGCCTTTATATACTTTTATACTCTGTAGTCTTTATAAAGCTTGCATAAAATGTATTCATATTTAGCTGATGCAACAGGTCTAAGATGGCGCCTGTACTCTTATCTACACGTGGGCCTTATCTCTTTCTCAAGGCAGTGATGCAGGATGGCATGAGGCTCCTTGCCCAATCAAGACCACGTAGGAGTACAAGAAGATATATACATTATTAGTTATTTGCATGCTTACGCCCCTTCTCCTTTTTCTGTGAAGATATGTACCGTTATAATAAAAGAGGAACTTCAGAGCTATAGAGACAGCAGCCACGAGGCATGTCATAGATCTGATGCTGAACTATATACGCTGTGTCAGTGTCTTTTCTTAGATAAGTGTACACTCATGCCTGCTTGATTCGGAGTGACTGATTGAACCCCAAAAAGCAATATTAGTTGCTACCTCAACATTACCTCATATACTATGAAAAAAGACCTATCGCGATATAACCTGGGTGGTCGTGTCTGTTTGCTGACTGAACTTCCTGAGAATGTAATGTATTTTAAATGTAGCCACTTCATGTAGAGCCGCAAGTGCAATGAAGTTCCGGCGTGCACTATTTTTCCTCCTCCAGCTGAGGTATTGCGCGGAGGCGGACAGTTAGGTGCGTTATCGTGGTGAAACCTCCGGCGGCTCGGAGGCCAGGTAAAGGGGGCTTGTAGACGGCTGTGGGGAGAAACATGGCGGCTCTGCCCCCCCATTTACCTCAGATTACAATGATATCGCGATAGACATTATACGGACAAGCTACACCGGGTTTATCTGTCCCTTTTCCTGTCCTGCTCCATCATAAGCACTCTCTGTGAGGCTGTCACCCCCGGAGGTGGGGGGGAGGGGTGGACACCCACCGATTTGACAGTGAGCCCTTTACATTTTTTGCAGTTGCTCCTCAGAAATCACTTACATGGTTTTTTATTGTAATTTTTAGTCACTGTAGGAGACTTGAACCTGGTATCTTCTCATTGCTTGTCACATAGACCACCTTAGAATATTATTGCAGTCTATGGCATCCTGACAGGCTGAATGAGAAGCTGTTCCTCTGGCTTTTCAAGCCATTTGCCATGCGAGGAACCGAGGGAACCTACCCAAGGCCCAGACTGTCAGACAAGCCCCTATTTAACCCTGCAGATGCTGTGGTTGCTAATGACAGCGGCATCTGAGGGGTAAAACGCTGATGGGTGCCTGCTATAGTATACATCTTGCCAGGGCCGGTTTTAGACAAAGTGTGGCCCTAAATCCTGAAATATTGGACCAGAAGTCTAATAGGATTTTGTAGGCACAAACAGTGGTTACAACCATCAGGGCTGCCATCAGGAATTTCGGTGCCCCCATCAGACCTCAGGTCGGCGTCTCGTGCCCCCATCAGACCTCAGGTCGGCGTATCAGACCTCAGGTTGGTGTCTTGTGCCCCATCAGACCTCAGGTCGGTGTCTTGTGCCCCCATCAGACCTCAGGTCGGTGTCTTGTGCCCCCATCAGACCTCAGGTCGGTGTCTTGTGCCCCCATCAGACCTCAGGTCGGTGTCTTGTGCCCATCAGACCTCAGATCAGGGTCTCCCCCCCCCCATTAGACCTCAGGTTGGCGTCTTGTGCTCCCATCAGACCTACATCCCCCAGGTTGCAATGCAGAAGTACAGAAGATGACCTTATTCAATAATGACCAAGAGCGGGAGATGAAAATACAAGCAAAATGACCCTTCAGACTGGGCTGGCTGGGGCAAGTTACTTACTGCACCGCGTTGCTTGGCTGCTGTCGCTGCACCTGCCACTAAGATGGCGCCACCTCAGTCTTCATCTCTCCCTTGTGCTTCAGCTGTCTCCTCCTCTGCTGGTGGCGGTGGGAAGGAGGAGACAGCTGAAGCGCGGCAAGGAGGTAGGCGGCACCTGCTGAGCCGCGGAGAAGACTGTGGCTGGGCACTGTTAAAGGGCAGTGGGGTGAGTGAGGACTCGGAGCCGCATTAAAGCGGCTCAGTGGGACGGGACTCGGGAGGGAGCAGCAAAAATAAAAAATGAATTAAAAAAAAAGCCAGCGGCTGAGTGGGCCCCCCGAGGAGCAGGGGCGTAGCTAAAGGCTCATGGGCCCTGGTGCAAGAGTTCAGCTTGGGCCCCCCCCCCCGGCTACATTCACACGACAGTTGTTTTTCAGCCTCCGATCTGCATATTTTGCGGATCAGATGCGGACCCATTCACTTCAATGAGCACTGTGTGTTGTCCGCATATGTATGTCCATTCCTATTTTTGTCCATTTTGCAGACAAGGATAGGCATTGTTACAGTGGATCTGCAAAAAAAAAAAAACGGATGCCATACGGAACATCATCCTTTTTTTGCGGATCCGCAATTTGCAGGCTGCAAAACACAACGTTCGTGTGAATGTAGCCTAATCCAGCGCTCCATACCTCGTACATCCAGTGACGTCTCCTCTGATGTAGATCTTCTCTTTCCTCATCTTCTCCTTTCAGACCAGACGCCATTTTTCAGCCATTTCTCATCTGCAGTTTGACAGAAAAAAAAATCTTAGTTTACTACTAAGTTTACTAGTTTACTGCCCCCAATAATGTGCCAGAAGTGCCCCCAAAATTTCACCCCAATAATGTGCCAGTAGTCCCCACCCATAGATGCCCCCCAAATTATGTGCCAGTAAGAGACGCCCCAATAATGCACCATAAGTTCCCCCCATTGATTCCCCCCCAAAATCATGTGCCAGTAAAGTGTCCCACCCCCATAGATGCCCCCCAAATTATTTTCCAGTAAGAAATGCCCCCCAAATTATGTGCCAGTAAGAAATGCCCCCAGTGCCCCCATGTGCCAGTAAGAAATGCCCCCAGTGCCAGTAAGAATGCCCCCCAGTGCCAGTAAAAATGCCCCCAGTGACCCCATGTGCCATTAAGAAATGCCCCCAGTGCTCCCGTGCCATTAAGAAATGCCCCCAAGTGCCCCATGTGCCAGTAAAAATGCCCAGTGCCCCCATGTGCCAGTAAGAAATGCCCCCAATGCCAGTAAAAATGCCCCCAGTGCCAGTAAAAATGCCCCCATGTGCCAGTAAAAATGCCCCCAGTGCCCCCATGTGCCAGTAAAAATACCCCCAGTGCCCCCATGTCCCAGTAAAAATGCCCCCAGTGCCCCCATGTGCCAGTAAAAATGCCCCCGGTGCCCCCATGTGCCAGTAAAAATGCCCCCAATGCCCCCATGTGCCAGTAGAAATGCCCCCAGTGCCCCCATGTGCCAGTGAAAGTGCCCCCAGTGCCCCCATGTGCCAGTGAAAATGCCCCCAGTGCCCCCATGTGCCAGTGAAAATGCCCCCAGTGCCCCCATGTGCCAGTAAAAATGCGCCCAGTGCCCCATGTGCCAGTACAAATACCCTCAGTGCCCCCATGTCCCAGTAAAAAATGCCCCCAGTGCACCCGTGTGCCAGTAAAAATGCCCCCAGTGCCCCCATGTGCCAGTAAAAATGCCCCCAGTGCCCCATGTGCCAGTGAAAATGCCCCCAGTGCCCCCATGTGCCAGTGAAAATGCCCCCATGTGCCAGTGAAAATGACCTCAGTGCCCCCATGTGCCAGTAAAAATGCCCCCAATAAAGCTCCGGTCCGCAATTTCAGCAATAAAAAAAAAAAACCAAAACCCTTATACTTACCTCCATCAGGCTGGCAGCGATGCGATGCAGGCCTCTTCCGGCCTGTGTCCCGCGCTGTACGGCTCAGGCGGCGCAATGACGTCATCGCGCCGCCTGAGCCGGCCTCTGATAGGCTGCAGGCCTAGTGCCTGCAGCCTATGAGAGGAACGGGCAGGGGAGACGCCTCTCCCTCCCCTGCCCCGCAGTACAGGCATCTGTATCGCCGTCCTGAGGACGGCTATACAGATGACTATGGAGATGAGCGCTTCCACAATGGAAGCGCTCATCTCCCTCTGCAGGGCCGCGCCGCACCTTGCCTAATTGGCGGTGCGGCCCTGCAAGTGGCAAGGGGGGCCCTCGGGGCCCCCCCAGCTTAGGGGCCCGGTCGCAACTGCGACCGCTGCGACCCCTATAGCTACGCCACTGCCGAGGAGCTCAGGGCCCCGGCACATGCCCGGGTTTGCCGGGTGCTGACGCCGGCCCTGAGCCCGGGCCCCCCACAGCAGGTTCTGCGCCCGGGCCCCCCACAGCAGGTTCTGCTGTACCCCCCTGATGGCGGCCCTGACAACCATTGTAGACTGCCATGTTATATCTCTTTAGCCTTTCCACTGTAAGCTGCTGATCCTGCAGCCTCTTTGGGTTTGCTCACACAGAGTATTTTCTGTGCTTAAAAAAACTTAATGCAGAATCCGCATCAGGTGTTTTTGGATGTATTTTTTTTCTGATGCCTTTTATATAACACTTTTTGATGCAGTTTTGCTGTGAATTTTCATTAATGCTAATTTTCAAAGGGAATTCTGGACATAGAACCCGCATGAGTAATGGACAGGGCACTTCTTTTTTTTCCATGGTGCAGTTTAAAAAACCACAAGCAGAAAAAAAGGGTCGTCCTATCCGGGCCCTGAAATGAAGGGAGAGCACAGTGTGCATGTATGGTCATCCTCCATTATGTTATGATAAGTGGCTGATCACTGGCAATTCCACAGCAATGAACTATTATGGGGGATCCATGGATGACACACTGTTATGAGGGGGATCTGTGGATGACACACTGCTATGGGGGATCTGTGGATGACACACTGCTATGGGGGATCTGTGGATGACACACTGCTATGCGGGGATCTGTGGATGACACTGTTATGGGGGATCTGTGGCTGGCACTGTTATGGGGGATCTGTGGCTGGCACTGTTATGGGGATCTGTGGATGACACTGTTATGGGGGATCTGTGGATGACACTGTTATGGGGGGTTCTGTGGATGACACTGTTATGGGGGGTTCTGTGGATGACACACTGTTATGGGGGATCTGTGGATGACAGTTATGGGGGATCTGTGGATGACAGTTATGGGGGATCTGTGGATGACAGTTATGGGGGATCTGTGGATGACAGTTATGGGGGATCTGTGGATGACAGTTATGGGGGATCTGAGGATGACAGTTATGGGGGGATCTGTGGATGACACACTGTTATGGGGTATCTGTGGATGACAGTTATGGGGGATCTGTGGATGACAGTTATGGGGGATCTGTGGATGACACTGTTGTGTGAGACATAACTTTACAGATTAGCAGCCCTGGTCTGCTCCCCCCAAGAACTGAAAAAAAAAAAGACACTGCTAATGTGCTACCTCAGATTCTTAATCTATACTTCACCCCCCTCCCCCCAATTAACAATTCAGACCACCTAAACAATGTTGTCTTGATTTCACAGAGGGGGGCGCGGGGGACTGACAGAGGGGGGCGCGAGGGACTGACAGAGGGGGGCGCGGGGGGACTGACAGAGGGGGCGCGGGGGGACTGACAGAGGGGGGCGCGGGGGGACTGACAGCCACTGCCGGGGGGCTGACAGAGGGGGGCGCGGGGGGCTGACAGAAGGGGGGCGCGGGGGGCTGACAGAGGGGGGGCGCGGGGGGCTGACAGAGGGGGGGCACGGGGGGCTGACAGAGGGGGGGCACGGGGGGCTGACAGAGGGGGGCGCGGGGGGCTGACAGAGGGGGGCGCAGAAGGCTGACAGAGGGGGCGCAGAAGGCTGACAGAGGGGGCGCAGAAGGCTGACGGGGGGGGGGTTGGGCGTCCAGCAACAGCCTGAGATGGCCACGCTGTAACGGAACTCCTCACCTCACCCCGCTCCAGCGACGATCTCAGCAACTCAGACTGATCCATTCAAGCCTCAGAAGACCTGTAAAGAAAGCGACAGGCACACAGTACACAAAGAAATACTCACCATGATGAAGGGGAGACGCAGGGAGCCTCCAAGACACCTGGAGGACTTCCTCACTGTGGAGAGAAGAGGCAGCAAAGATGGCGGGCGGCAGGAAACTGAAGCCTCAGGGAGCAGCAACAACTCCTCTCCAGGCTTCCAAGCTGTAAGTAAAGAGAAAAAACAAATTAATACACAATCCAAGAAATCTACATCTGCTAAAACACCCAGAAACAGTAAAAACTCGACGACAGCCAAAACATTAAAACCACTACAAGGGGAAGAAGATGAGGATGAAGCCATACTTTCTGACTCATCCACTATACATAGCCCTGCCAAACAAAAACCCAGAAGGGAGGACTCCTTTAATACATAAACTGAACATGGAGCTAAAACCATATTTTCATCTCAATCCATAAATGTTTTTGAACATATACCAACATCTAATGAAACTATCACGGTAAATCTGATGAAAGACATGCTGCTTCTGGCTTTAAATACATCAATTAAAACCGATATTACAAAAATATGTAACTCCCTTACAAGCAATATCGACGAATTGGGAGAGAGAATCGACCATATTGAAAACAAGATGGCAGACTACGCGGGCGCCCAAAATACCCTTGTAGATGCTCACAAATCATTAGCAGATGACATTACAGCAATAAAGAATAAAATGGCGGACCTAGAGGACAGATCAAGAAGAAACAATATAAAATTCAGAGGCATCCCAGAATCTGTTCCTCCTAGCGAACTTTTGAAATATATTCAAAAATTAATGCAAGCTATTATGCCAGAAGCGACCATCTTAGATCTAACTGTAGGTAGAGCTCACAGGTTACCTAAACCTAAAGCAATACCTGATACAAAGCCTAGAGCACATATTCACTTTTACCACATAAAAGAAGAGATTATGATAAAAACCAGAAAGATGGGAACACTACCAGAACCTTATGAAAAAATCTCATTATTTACCGACCTATCACAAGCAACCATACTTGACAGGAAAAAGCTTCAATCACTCACAACATGCCTCAGGGAAAACAAAATTCCTTACAAATGGGGATTCCCCACAAAAATCCTCATACATAAAGATGGAAACCTCCATATTATTAATAATATAGATCAAGGCAAGAAATTGCTGGATCAATGGCAAATAGATACCACAGCCATGAAAAACCAAACGCAAGCGAAAACATCCTCTTCAATATCGGAAGAATGGGCTACATCTGCATCCACTAATGGAACATGAATCCAATAGAAGAATGGAAACGGCTAAGGCTGATATAACCTCCTGGGTGAGGTGAACCTTCCGAAAGAACTTTACCCCACAACTTTTGATCAGACCGATCAATCTCTGTTTATACACCAAATGTTACAATGTTTTATTCCTGTTTTTTTCTCTTTGTTCTGTTTCTTTTTTGTTAACAGGTCACAACCATTCTCATTAATAGGGAAAATTTATCCGCCTCAGAAGATGATCCACATCACAGTTGACTTCATCTCTTCAAGAACATTGTCATCGACCTTCTTATACTTCTTAAAAAGGAAGACAACCAACTGTAAGCAGTATCTTGAAACTAAAAATGACTATTAAGATACTCTCTCTGAACGTGAAAGGGTTAAACCATCCCTTCAAGAGACTCTCTCTGTGGAAAGAGGCTAAAACATCTAATTCAGACATTGTGTGTATACAAGAAACACATCTTATTCAAGAGGACACCACGAGAGTTAGAAATAAAAACTTTCCCAACATTTTCCATGCATGCTCAAGAAAAAAAAACCCAGGAGTTTCTATTGCAATAAGAGACACAGTCGCATTTGATCCAATTAATGTTATTTCAGATAGCAGGGAAAGGTACCTTGTCCTTATTTGCAAAATTAATAATATAATCTACACGATATGTGATATATATAGTCCGAACAAAGGACAGATTAAATTCCTAAACAAAACCTTGAAAAAAATCCAATCTGTTAAACAGGGTCATTTACTGATATTGGGAGACTTCAACCTAATATCTGATCCACAAATTGACACTACAAACAGAACAAGAAGACCTTCCCCTACACTGAAACCATGGTTATGTGAAAATAATTTGTTTGACTCATGGAGATACCTAAATGCTAACGAAAAGGATTTCACCTTCTACTCATTAGTGTATGATATATATACCAGAATAGATTATTGTATAGCGGACTACAACTCCCTACAAATAATACAAGAATCCAACATAGGCCATATAATATGGTCTGATCACGCCCCTCTTTTCACAACAATAAAAGAAACTAACCCAATTCAAGCTGACTTTACCTGAAAAATTAACACATACCTATTAGATGACCCAAATATAAAACAAAAACTGTACAAAGATATAAAGGAATTTTTCCATAATAATAATACCCCAGATATTAGTAGATCTACTCTCTGGAACACACATAAAGCCCATATAAGAGGTATGTTGATTAAATATGGCTCACAATATAAAAAAAATGAAAAACAAATTATTGAATGACAAAATGACCAAACTTATAGCTACAGAGAAAGAACAAAAAAAAATAATACCAACCCTGAATGTAAATCAAAAATAACAAATCTTAGAAATGAGATAAGAGCAATCTTACTAGATAAACGACCTTTCCATAATCCAACCCTCCAAAGACTCAATTCGATCCTTCCTAAACTCAATTAAGTTACCTAAAATAACTGCTGAACGATTAAATATGCTAAATTCACCTTTTACTTCTCAAGAGGTATATGAAGCCCCAGGCCCAGATGAGTATAATAATGAATATTACCAAATCTACAATGATATCCTAAGCCCCACCTTACTGACCTATTCAATGAAGCAGCTAACAAGAGTATGTTCCCAACAGAAATGACACAAGCAAACATAATAACAATCTCTAAACCAAAGACCCATCACTAATTATTAACTATAGACCAATCTCACTTATCAACTCAGATATCAAACTATACGCGAAGATTATCGCCAATAGAATGTCATCAATTATCCCGACTATTATAAACCAAGACCAAGTAGGCTTTGTTGCCAGCAGACAAGCCTCAGACGGAACCAGGCACATGGTAAACATATTACACCATGTACATAATCACTAGTCAGACCACACATGGAGTACTGTGTACAGTTCTGGGCTCCTGTGAACAAGGCAGACATAGCAGAGCTGGAGAGGGTTCAGAGGAGGGCAACTAAAGTAATAACTGGAATGGGTGGACTACAGTACCCAGAAAGATTATCAAAATTAGGCTTATTCACTTTAGAAAAAAGACGACTGAGGGGAGATCTAATAACTATGTATAAATATATCAGAGGTCAGTACAGAGATCTCTCCCACGATCTATTTATCCCCAGGACTGTGACCGTGACGAGGGGCCATCCTCTGCGTCTGGAGGAAAGAAGGTTTGTACATAAACATAGAAGAGGATTCTTTACGGTAAGAGCAGTGAGACTATGGAACTCTCTCCCTGAGGAGGTGGTGATGGTAAGTTCACTAAAAGAGTTCAAGAGGGGCCTGGATGTATTTTTGGAGGGTAATAATATTATAGGTTATAGTTACTAGAGAGGGGTCGTTGATCCAGGGAGTAATTCTGATTGCCTGATTGGAGTCGGGAAGGAATTTTTTTCCCTAAAGTGGGGAAAACTGGCTTCTACCTCACAGGGTTTTTTTTGCCTTCCTCTGGATCAACTTGTAGGAAAACAGGACGAACTGGATGGACAGATGTCTTTTTTCGGCCTTATAAACTATGTTACTATGTTACTATGTTACTAATAATAAATGATCTGCCATACTTCTATCATTGGATGCAGAGAAAGCCTTTGGTGTCCAATAGCTCATCTTGTTCTGACCACCAGGAAGCATACTGTAAACTAGCCTTTAGGTAGTATCTCACCCCATACAGATTAGCCAAGATTTATAAAGATACCTTGAATCAATGCTGGAGGAACTGCGGGCAAATAGGCAATTTATTACATATTTTTTGGGAATGTCCACTAATTACTGAATTTTGGGGTAAAATAGAAAGAAATATATTCAGACCACTAGGATTGGAAATCACAACATCTCCTGAGTTTTATCTTTAAAGAATAGGGATTTTTGACATCCCAACCAAATGTAAAACCATAATACATCATATACTTACAGCCTCGATTCAAGCCATTGCGAGCAAATGGAAGTCAGCAGAAATTCCAGAGATACCTGTAATATTAAACAAAGTAAATATGAATAATAAATATGAAGAAATGTTCACAAGAAGCAACAATAAGATAGAAAAATTCCGAGATAATTGGAAAATATGGCATAATTCCCCTTTCATGCTCAAATAATCCCCGCATGATACTCACTTATATAGGAGACCGTATCATAAAACAAAAAATCCCTTAAAGGGGTTGTCCGAGTTATGACAAAAATATATAGCACTGTAAATCTGATGGGCAGCAATATATAACTAAGTTAAGCAAGTTTTAGGCAAAAAAATCCATATTTCCTAATTTCCCTGGTTCTCTTCTGGTCTTTGTTTACATGCAATAACAACAATCTCAGCCCCTCCCCCTTCTCCCCCCCTCTCTGCAAAGGGAATGAATACAAGTGCTGAGTGACATGTCTGCCTGCTGGAATACTCAGCAGCATGTTGTATGTGTAGGACTACAAGTCCCAGCTGTACAATGACACTGCTAATACATACAGGAATTTCTCCCTACTTGTTCTTGTACAATACAATTCCTCTACATCTCTTGTGCCCAGCATTTGTCTCCTCTCACTGCTGCAGCTACTGTTTGTTGTAAAGCCTTGAGCCCTCAGTGTGTTCTGTCTGAAGGGGTTAATGTTTTATCTGAAGGAAACCAGGGAGAGAGCAGATAGCAGGAGCCCGGCAAAGAAAGGGGGCGTGGCCAGTGACGTCTCGTGTACAGACTGTTATCTGAACTCTGAGGCTTGTGAACGAAACATCACAGAGCAGAGAGATAAGCTGACATCACAGGTCATGTGACCCTCAGTCAACTCTGAGAAACCAGCAGCTTTAGAAACACAAAGTATATGGGAAAGTTGTTATACCTGACAAGTTAGAAACATAAAGAACAAAAAAATAATACAAACCTTTCTTATCACCAGTCGTGTCATATATACTTACCCCCTTTCTTTTAACCCTTTCAACCCCGGGCCTGTTTTCACCTGACCGGGCCATTTTTTTGCAAATCTGACATGTGTCACTTTATGTGGTAATAACTTTGGAACGCTTTTACTTATCCAGGCCATTCTGAGATTGTTTTCTTGTGACACATTGTACTTCATGACAGTCATAAATTTGAGTCAATATATTTCACCCTTATTTATGAAAAAATCCCAAATTTAGCAAAAATTTGGAAAAATTTGCAAATTTCAATTTCTCTACTTTCAAAATACACAGTAATACCTCCAAAAATAGTTATTATTTTACATTCCCCATATGTCTACTTTATGTTGGCATCATTTTGTAAATGTCATTTTACTTTTTTAGGACGTTAGAAGGCTTAGAAGTTTAGAAGCCATTTTTCAAATTTTCACCAAATTTTCCAAAACCATTTTTTTTAAGCACCAATTCAGAAATAAAGTGATTTTGAGGAGCTTACATAATGAAACCCCCCATAAATGACCCCATTTTAGAAACTACACCCCTCAAGTTATAAAAAAAAAACTGCTGTTACAAACTTTGTTAACCCTTGAGGTGTTCCACAAGAATTAAAGGAAAATGGAGGTGAAATTTCAAAATGTCACTTTTTTGGTAGATTATTCAGGTTAATAATTTTTTTCTTGCAACACAGCAAGGGTTAACAGCAAACTAAACCTCAATATACATTACTGTGATTCTGCAGTTTATAGAAATACCCCATATGTGGTGGTAAAACGTCTCTATGGGTTTGTGGCAGTGTCAGAAGGAAAGGAGCGCCATATGGATTTTGGAGGCAGATTTTGCTAGAATAGTTTAGGCACCATTTTGTAATTGAGATACCCTAACGTACCCCTTCAGTGGAAACCCTCATAAAGTGACCCCATTTTGGAAACTACACCCTTCAAAGAATATATTAAGGGGGGTACTGGCCACTTTGACCCCCTAAGCGTTTTACGGAATTTGGAAACACTTGGCCATGAAAATGAAAAGTTTCATTTCTTCCAATAAAATGGTGCTTTAGCCCCAAATTTTTCATTTTCAGAAGAGGTAACAGGAGAAAAGCACCCCATAATTTGTTACCATTTTCTCCTGAATACGGCAACACCCCATATGTTGTGTGTAAACTGCTGTGGGGCACATGTCAGGACTCAAAACAGATAGGAGCAGCCATAGGATTTTGCAGAACAGATTTTGATGGATTGGTTTGTGGGTGCCGATTGATTTTAAATTTTTTGAGTTATTGTCTTATGTGGGGGCTCATTTTTTGAGGGACGAGAATGACGGTTTGATTGGTACCATTTTGGAGTACATAAGACTTTTTGATCGCTTGGTATTACAGTTTTTGTGATCAAGGTGAAAAAAAATAGCGTTTTGGCATGGTTTTTAAAAAAAAATTTTTTACAACATTCACCTGGGGGCTATCTCATGTAATATTTTTATAGAGCAGGTTGTACGGATTGCGACATACCCCAATATGTCTAACTGTTTTTATTTTTGGAAAGTTTACACATTAGATACATTTTTGAACAGAATAAAATCATTATTTTGTGTTGCCATTTTCAAAGAGCCATATTTTTTAAGTTTTCAGGTAGGGTATCGTTTTTGCAGACAAGATGGACAGTTTGATTGGTACCATTTGGGGTAAATACACCTTTTATTGATCGCCGGCTATTACACTTTTGTGAGGCAAGAGGGAAAAAATGGTTGTTTTGGGCATATTCTTTTTTTATAGTTTTTTGCAGCATTCACCCGGGGGCTATCTCTGTAATAATTTTTATAGAGGCATGGTATGTTTACGGATGCGTCGGATAACCAATATGTCTAACTTTTTTATTTTTGATCGTTTACACATTAGATTTATTTTTTGAACAGAAATAAATCATTATTTTGTGTTGCCATTTTAAAGAGCCATATTTTTTTAAGTTTTCAGGTTGTCTCAGGCTAGGGTATCGTTTTTCAGGACAAGATGACGGTTTGATTGGTACCATTTTGGGGTAAATACGCCTTTTTGATCGCCTGCTATTACACTTTTTGTGAGGCAAAAGGGAAAAAATGTCTGTTTTGGCTTCGTTTTTTTAAAAAAATTTTACAGCATTCGCCTGGGGGGCCATCTCATGCAATATTTTTATAGAGCAGGTTGTTACAGACGCGGCGATATCCAATATGTGTATAATTTTTATTTTTGGAAAGTTTTACACATTAGATACATTTTTGAACAAAATAAAATATTTTTTGTGTTGCCATTTTCTGAGAGCCATATTTTTTTATTTTTCAGGCGATTGTCTTAGGTAGGGGTCTCATTTTTGCGGACAAGATGACGGTTTGATTGGTACCATTTGGGGTACATACGCTTTTTTGATCGCCTGCTATTACACTTTTTGTAAGGGAAGGTGACCAAAAAATGTCTGTTTTGGCACAGTTTTTTTCTTTTTTCTTTTTTTACTGGCGTGCACCTGACGGGGTGGATCATGTGGCTATTTTTATAGAGCCGGTCGATACGGACGCGGCGATACCTAATATGTCTTTTTTTTTTTTTTAAACTTTATTTTTCACTTTTTTTTACTTTCTTATTTTACAACTTTTTTTCACTTTTTGGGGTCTGATCCCCTTACAATGCATTACAATACTTCTGTATTGTAATGCATTGGCTGGAAGTGTATTACTCAATGTAATACACTTCCAGCACACTGCCTGTGAGATCCAGGAGGCTGGATCTCACAGGCTTCCGTAGATAGCAGCCGGATGCCTAAGGAAGGCATCCGGCTGCTATCTCAGCCATCGGGTCCCGCGTCACAGAAGCGCGGGACCCGATGGCAACCCCTTCCCACCGCCTGCATCGCATGTGCCACGGTCAGCGCTGACCGCGGCACAAGAAGGGTTAATGCACCGCATTGGTGTTTTCACCGA
Organism: Rhinella marina; assembly: GCA_900303285.1. Taxonomy (NCBI): domain Eukaryota; kingdom Metazoa; phylum Chordata; class Amphibia; order Anura; family Bufonidae; genus Rhinella; species Rhinella marina. The sequence continues at coordinate 2,610 of ONZH01030972.1, read as the reverse complement.
TGCTGGTGCATACATCAGGGGTCTGGCTACTGGCACAGCCGGACCCCCGCCCGCTAATCAGGGCGGGCGCAGGCTCCTGCACCCGCCCGATCAGCGCGCCGTAGCGCTGGTCGGGAAGGGGTTAAATTATGGTTCTCTACATTCCCCTCTGTACTGAGAGTGTACTTGCAAGTTTTTAACAGGGAGCAGTCGGAGACCTAACATAAGCCTTGTGAGCTGCCGCTCACAGAGCTTCCACTCTATAATATAAGCTTTCGTGTATGCGAAGAATTATCTGTTTTAACATAATGTAATACTATAGATTACATGTTAAGGATTTACAATAACTATGCAATGTATATTCTACTCCTTAGTTATTCTTTCTGTTACATGGAAAATATTGAAATGAAAACTTTAAAAAATTATTGGAACAGGAAGGCTGACAGAGGAGGCGGCAGAAGGCTGACAGGGGATGGCTGGAGATCTACAGAGGAAGCGGCAGGGAGGTGATGAGGGGGCGCAGGGGGCTGACAGAGGGGTGCAGGGAGGTGACAGAGGGGGCACAGGGGGTTGATAGAGAGGCGTGCAGGGGGATGACAGAGGCTCACAGAGGGGGCTGACAGAGGGAGCGGCAGGGGGCTGACAGAGGGGGCCAGGGAGGTGACAGAGGGGGCGGCAGGGGCTGACAGAGGGCGTGCTAGGATCTCACAGAGGAAGCTCAGGGAGGTGATTGAGGGGCGGCAGGGGCTGACAGAGGGGTGCAGGGAGTTGACAGAGGGGGCACAGGGGCTGATAGAGGGCGTGCAGGGGGATGACAGAGCTCACAGAGGGGGCTGACAGAGGGGGCGCAGGGGCTGACAGAGGGGGCGGGCAGGGAGGTGACAGAGGGGGCGGCAGGGGGCTGACAGAGGGCGTGCAGGGGGCTGACAGAGGGGGCGCAGGGAGGTGACAGAGGGGCGCAGGGAGGTGACAGAGGGGGCGGGGGGCGTGCCAGGGGGCTGACAGAGGGGGCGCAGGGAAGGTGACAGAGCTCACAGAGGGGGCATGACAAGAAGGGGGCGCCAGGGGGCTGACAGAAGGGGGCGCCAGGGGGTCTGACAGAGGTGGGAGGGCAGGGAAGGTGACAGAGGGGGCGCGGGGAGGTGACAGAGGGGGCACGGGGGATTTGACAGAGCTCACGCAGCGAGAGGGGGCTGACGAGAGGGGGCGCAGGGAGGTGACAGAGGGGGCGCAGGGGGCCTGACAGAGGGGGGCGTACAGGGGGCTGAGCAGAGGGGCGTTGCAGGGGGCTGACAGAGGGGGCCGCAGGGACGGTTGACAGAGCTCACAGGAGGGGGCTGGGGGTCCGATGCAGCTTGAAGGGCCCAGTCACCCAGCCATGGTTTGGGTCTTGCAGTGGTCCCCGCCTGGAGCAAAGGATGGGGCGGAGGCTAACATAGGCTCGCGCCCACAGCAAGAACGTCGCTCGATGCCGGACTTTGGCAGCAGGATTCTAATGTTATGGAGATAAGATAGGTAGAGGGGGTAGACTGTGCCAAGGAGAAAGGGGGTCAGCAGCAGACGTTGCAGCACCTTAGGAAATAAATAAAAGAACTGAATAAAAAATAAAAAAAAGACTCCTAACAGCAGGGGGCCCCTCTGGGAAAGGGGGCCCTGGGCAATTGCCCTGTTTGCCCCCCCCCCCCTAACGCCGGCCCTGCATCTTGCACCCACCATCTATAGTGTGTAAACTCGCTCCTTACATTCCCTGCACCCTAATGCAGTACATGTATGACACGTGCGTTGATGGGTTAAAGCGGTTTTCTGAGATTTTAATACTGATGACTTATCTTCTGGATAGGTCATCAGTATCTGATCAGTGGGGGTCCGACACCCGGGACCCCCGCCGATCAACTGTTTGAGAAGGCATCGGTGCTCCTTTGAGTGACGTCACGTGTCCTAGTTGCAGCTCAGCCCCTGCGGGGAACTCTCCCTGCTCACGCTGGAGCGCAGGTCCTGTCCTGCACAACCAGTCAGTAGTGAGCGTTCCCCACAGTGCGAGCAAATGGAGGAGGCTTTTTTGTTTTGTTTTTATTAACACAAGTGGTGGTGGGGGTAAAGGCCTTATTAATGAGTGCTCCACAATGAAAGCGCTCATTAATAACAGTCCTTATAGGAAAATACCAGCATTACATTGCCGGTAGAAAAAATTACCGGCACTGGCAGGGCCAGTAAAATACCAGCCGGGTGGCAACCCTACTCCCAGCATGTCCAGGCTATTATTATGGGAAATCGGAGAACAATTCAGAAAGGAAGTATGAGGGGAGAGGACTACAACTTCCAAGGTTTCTCAGACTCACCACTTCTCCACTGTTGAGCTCCAGCCCCTTGTGCACTGATCACATCATGGTGATGTCATCACAGGTCCTTCCATTTCTCCTCTCCATTGCTGAACTCCGGCCCCTCCTGTACTGATCACATGACGGTGACATCATCACAGTTCCTGTGGTTGTAAATTATGTCACAACTATGGATATAGTGGAAACCTATGGAGGGCTTTGACTGAACTATCCAAACTGGATTGTATGGAAACAGTGCAGTCAGGATGGGGTTAATGGCCTCTGCAGTAAGGCACATTGCCAGTCACTAAAG
>ONZH01030971.1:0-18056 GCA_900303285.1 Rhinella marina | reverse complement strand
AAGATTATTCTTAAGAATCGGCAATTTCTTCCTGGACACGAACGAACCAGAATGGTTGTTGTCCCAGGATGAGGCTAATTCTAAGTTGTTTGACTCAAACCTTTTATCCATTGTAAAAACCCTCAAAAAAAACCCCCTCCTCTTGCAAAAGGGAGGGGGGACGAGCGTGTGAATAACAACTGGTGACATTATCCCAGCTGTTAACTGTAAAACATGGATTTATATTACATAACATGCCTCCTAAAATCTGGAGAATATTGATGTCCCCCCATCTGGGAAACATAGTCCGACAATATATCATAATCATAATTTCTCCCCGAGTAACTGATAGCTCCATTCATTATGGTTTTCGGGAAATAAGAGAATATTTATGTTCACTCCTGACAGTTGAATCTTTCCCAGATGGCGGTAGACAGACCTTTATTCTAAGTCAGGGTCACAGAGGTCACCGGTCTCCCCCATGGCTGCAGAGTCTGACAGTATATTCATCATTTCTCCCCGAGTAACTGATATCTAGGCCAATTAGGAGAATGTTATGTTAACTACGAATAGCTAAACATTCCCAGATGGCGGTAGACAGCTATTCCCAGAGAACCTACTAAATGAATTAAATATATCTATATACCCATATACCATATATCTATATTATATGGCATATGGTCTTATACTAAAATGAGACAATAAATTTAATTCCGATTACAATGCTTTACTTCAATGGGGCCACAAAAGATGCAGACAGATTTCCGCGTGCTCTCTGCATCCTCACGTTCAGTCCGGACAAAGTTGTGTGCATGAGGCTTTATCCTGAGATGCAAACTGTTCAGCATCAACGGTAAGACATTCATGCACTGGGCTGGGGCAGATGATACATTTATAATTATTATTGTACTTAGGCTACATGCACACGACAGTGAAAAAAAACTGTCAGTTTTTCATGGCCATTTTGCATCAGTGTGTGCATCCATTTTCTGGCCGTGTGTCCATTTTTAATGTCCGTTTTGCATCCGGTTTGTATCAGTTTTTCGTGTCCGTTAAAAACGGACATGAAAAATTGATGAATTGGATTGGCAGTTATTTCTTACCCCCAACTATAATCATGACCCCCATGACGCCCATAATGTCCTCCATAGTGCCCCTAACTAAAATAATGTCCCCCACGGTGTAAATAATTTTTTATAGTGTCCCAGCTAAAATAATGTCCCCCATGTAGGCCCCCTGGTAAAATAATGTCCCCCATGGTTTAAATAAATGCCCCCACAGCTGCTTTTTGATGATTAAAAAAAAAAAAAAAAAAACACCTCACCTTCTCTACTTGCTCGCGCTGCAGTAGTCTCTTCTCTCACAGGACCTGCCGAAGGACCTGTGATGTGAGCGATGACGTCACTGAACGCGCCAACGTGATGACGTCACCGCGCATAACGCAGGTCCATCGGCTGGGCCTGCTCAATGAAGACTGGAGACTGCGCGAGCAAGTGGGTAGGGTGAGTGGCCATATGGTACCCGTTTTTAACGGCCGGTAGACGGGAGCACTCCTGTCAATCGGCCGTTAAAAACGGCCCCATTTATTTCAATGGGATAGTCGGACCGTGAAAACGGGCCAGAAATAGGACATGTCCTATTTGTGGACGGATGGCTGTTAAAAAAACGGCCATGTGAATAGCCCCATAGGCTGACATTGGCACAGAAAATGGCCGTGTGACGGCCGCTACTTAGACGGCCGTCACACGGCCATTTTTCACTGTCATGTGCATGAGCCCTCACTTATATAGTGCTGACATATTCTGCAGAGCTTTACAGACATTACCATCACACTGTGCCCAATGGGGCTTACAATCTAAGGTCCCTATAAGGATGTCTTTGGAGTGTGAGAGGAAACCAGAGTACCTGGAAGAAACCCACACAAACATGGGGAGAACATACAAACTATATGCAGATGTTGTCCTTGGTCGGATTCAAACATTTGCACCGGATCCAAAAAGTTTTGCTTCTAACAAAGGAAATGAACGAACCAGTTTAACTATCAAAAGCAAATCTGGATGTACTGCCAGATAATAGTTTGTTTAAGGTCATCACTTTATTGTCTTTATTTTATAATAACTGCATACTGCATGAGAGGAACTTTCAATACTGTCATCATCCTAAGACTACAATGGCTTCATTTAGCACACTTTGTACGTACTCTAACCAGCACATAAAATACTATTGGGTCAGTGTTTATTCCTGTTTTATTGTCAGACATATGGGTGTATTGTTGGATATTCATCATTTTTCTGAATTTCTCCATTCTTCAAGGGGATAGACCGTTTCCTATATTGATGACCTATCCTCAGGGTAAGTTGTTAATATCAGATTGGTGGGAGTACAACTCCGGGTACCCTCGCCAATCAGCTGTTTGAAGAGACTGCGGCACTCGTGCAGGTAAACAGTGAAGAGAATGCCGTGTTCACACAAGTGCTGTGTTCTCTTCAAACAGTTGTCATGTGCCATTCCCACACAGATAATCACTGAGGACATTGATTGACCAGCATCACTGATATGCTTGTACATGACATGTCAGTCTTCCTCTCCAGCGAGGACCAGAAGAAGTGTTGATGAGAGCTCGGCTTTGTATCCTGAACGCTCTTGACAGGTGAGTCTGCTTTAGAATGGCACATCACTAGCATGCCACTAGAATTGATGTGCCATTTTAGCACATGGCCACTGAGGCCATTGATTGGCCATTGCAGTCACACAACCAAGCGAATTACTGTCCGGCGGGGACCTGAAGTGGTTAGGAACAAGTCCACAGTATTGGTATGTGGACCCCATTGAGCTGCTGTTGCTACAGATGGCAGTGTCCTGATGGTTGCCATGGCAGCCATAGGCCTTACAAGGGCCTCCAGGCTTGCCATGTACTTAAAGGGTTACTCCAGGAATTAAGAAAATGAAAATAAATATTACTTTATTATAAATATATTCCCAAATACCTTTCATAAGTTATAGTGGCTTATTTGTCTGGACAGCAATCATTAGGAGAAATAAAAATGGCCACTGTCCTATTAGTACACACAAAACCTGTCCTAATTAGATTAGACAGAGATGCCTGATCCTCCTCTCTGTTCTACTTGTCAGGGATTATGATCCTGAATATAGCTGATAAGATCTTCAGCTGAATCTCTGTGGGAATGGGGTTCATGAGGAGACATGAAGTACAGAGAGGAGGTGGGAGGGCAGCATTTGTATGCAGTCTCCATTACCACAGCCCCACATCACCATAGTTTGTCCTGTCCGTCCTCTCTGTACTTCATGACTCCTCAAGAACTCGATTTCCTACAGAGATTTAGCTAAAGATCAGCTGTATTCAGGATCATAATCCCTGAGTAGGAGATGAGACATGTAAGTAGGAGAGGAGACATGTCCTTCTATGTGATTAGGACAGGATTTTTTGTTTCTCCTAATGACTACTCCCTAGACAAAACAAGCCTTTGTAAGTAATGAACAGTATTTGGAAATATATTTATAATAAAGTAATATTTAAGTATTTTAATTTTCTTAAATCCTGGAGAACCCCTTTAAGCCTGACAGACCCTGAGGGTCTGATCAGGCTTAGTGTCAGTGTAAAACTGACAGTTCGGTACACTGCAATAGGTGGCTTACCTCATCCATTTGAACTCGAAGAGGCCACTGTGGCCATTTTGCTTTAAGATCCCACCTGAAATCCTGAGCACGGTGATGTATGACGTCACCACAGTGTCCGACATGTTTTCACACTGGATAATCAAGCAAGAAGGCTGCGTGCGGTGGCCTCTTCTCACTCAAATGGATGATGAAAGTACAACTGTATCCGCCAGCACTGGTGATTATTCTGATGTCGGCAGATTAACCCCTTGTATACCGCGGTCACACTGACCGCGGCATACAAGGTAATTGCGGCAGCTTTTAAAGCCATCGGGTCCCCGTGAGGCGGTGGGGGGGGCCCGATGGCTGAGATGGAAGCCCCGATGCCTTGCCCAGAGGCATCGGGACTCCCATCTACGGAAGCCCAGGAGACCCAGCCACAGTGCTGGGTCTCCTAGGCAACGGTCAGCGTCTCACAGTGTGAGACGCTGACAGTTGAATGCAGCACAATACAGATGTATTGTGCTGCATTCAATCAGGGATCAGACCCTGAAATGTTAAAGTCCCTTACTGGGACATAAGTGAAATGTTAAAAAAAAAGTTAAATAAAAGTGTTTTAACAAAAAAAATAAAAAAAAAATAATAAAGTTTCAATAAAAAAAAGCCCCTTCCCCATAAAGAAACACATAAAAATAGAAAAAAAAAATTAAAAATATACATATTAGGTATCGCCACGTCCGTAAAAACCTGCTTTATTAAAATATCACATGATCCAGCCCGCCTGGTCAACACCGTAAAAAATAAAAACTGTCTAAAAAAAGTCATTTTTTGTCATATTTCATCACAAAAAATGTAATACCATGCGATCAAAAAAGCGTATGCCCCCAAAAATAGTACCAATCTAACCGTCATCTCATCCCGCAAAAAATGAGCCCCTACCCGAGACAATCGCCCAAAAAATAAAAAAAACTACAGCTCTCTGACTATGGAGACCCTAAAACATGATTTTTTTTGTTTCAAAAATGATATTATTGTGTAAAACTTAAAAAAATAAAAATAAGTATACATGTTAGGTATTGCCATGTCCGTAAAAACCTGCTGTACAAAAATATAGCATTATCTCTCCCCTCAGGTGAACACTGTAAAAAATAAAAAATAAAAACTGTCTAAAAAAGCAATTTTTTGTCACATTTCATCACAAAAAATGTAATACCAAGCGATCAAAAAAGCGTATGCCCCCAAAAATAGCACCAATCTAATCATCATCTCATCCCGCAAAAAATGAGCCCCTACCTGAGACAATCGCCCAAAAAATAAAAAAAACTACAGCTCTCTGACTATGGAGACACTAAAATGTGATTTTTTTTTTTTGTGCTTCAAAAATATTGTGTAAAACTTAAATAAATAAAAAAAAGTATACATATTAGATATTGCCGCGTCCGTAACGACCTGCTCTATAAAAATATCACACGATATAACCTGTCAGATGAATGTTGTAAATAACAAAAAATAAAAACAATGCCAAAACTGCTAGTTTTTGTTACCTTGCCTCACAAAAAGTGTAATATAGAGCTACCAAAAATCATATGTACCCTAAAATAGCACTAACAAAACTGCCAACTTATCCCGTAGTTTCCAAAATGGGGTCAGTTTTTTGGAGTTTCCTACTCTAGGGGTGCATCAAATGTAACATGGCAACTTAAACTTTTTCCAGTGAAATCTGCCCTGGCGTTCCTTTCCTTCTGAGCCCTGCCGTGTGCCTGTACAGCAGTTTACTATGACAAATGGGGCATTTCTGTAAACTACAGAATCAGGGTAATAATTACTGAGTTTTGTTTGGCAGTTAACCCTTGCTTTATTCTCAGAATAAAATGATTCATATGGAAAATCTGTCAAAAAAGTGAAATTCGGAAATTTTGGCTACATTTTCCTTTAATTCTTGTGGAACACCTAAAGGGTTAATAATGTTTGTAAAATCAGTTTTGAATACCTTGAGGGGTGTAGTTTCTAAAATGGGGTCATTTTTGGGTGGTTTCTATGATGGAAGCCTCACAAAGTGACTTCAAACCTGAACTGGTCCTTGGGTTTTTGGAAATTTTGTGGGTTTTGGAAAAAAGTGGGTTTTGGAAATTTTGTGAAAAATTTCAAGATTTGCTTCTAAATTTCTAAGCCTTCTAACGTCCCAAAAAAATAAAATGTAATTTTCAAAGTGATCCAAACCTGAAGTAGACACATGGGGAATGTAAAGTCATAACTATTTTTGGAGGTATTACTATGTATTTTAAAAGTAGAGAAATTGACATTTGGAAATTTGCTAATGTTTCTAAATTTTTGGTAAATTTGGTATTTTTTTTTATAAATAAGAATGAAATATTTTGACTCAAATTTACCACTGTCATGAAGTACAATATGTGACGAGAAAACAATCTCAGAATGGCCTGGATAAGTAAAAGAGTTCGAAAGTTATCACCACATAAAGTGAGACATGTCAGATTTGCTAAAAATGGCCTGGTCCTTAAGGTGAAAAATGGCAGGGTCCTTAAGGGGTTAATATTGAACTTAGATGCCATGATCAGCTATGAACTCGGCATCTAAGGGGTTCAATGATGGTGGTGCAATCTCTATTCCCTGTCATTGCACCTGCTACTTCTAATAAAGTATGCTTTGTGACCACAGTTGATGGCAGAGGTCGCAATGACGCCTGTATAAGCATCATAGATGCCTGCTCAGGCCATTTTACTCCCTGAAAACAGAACCATGCGTATTTTTACTCCTGGCCTTTTCCTAGTTTTGACCACTGTATCAGCACCCTGCCAGGTCCTGCATACTGGAGGCTCTGCCCCTCTCCAGGGACGCTCCGTCCCTCACTGACATATCTCTTAGGCCCCTTGCAGACGAGCTGGAGACACGCGCGTCTCCCGCAACGCATCTGCAGGGCTGGACTCCCGGCACTGACGGGGATCTCATAGCATCATATTGATTTATGATGCTATGTAACCCTTACCATACCTCCCAATTTTGCAAAGAGACAAAGAGGGACATATTGTGTGGTGCGTGTGCAAATTTTTTCAGCACTAGGCCACGCCCCTAACCCCACCCACTATAAGCTAATCTCACCCAGTCCCCTTACTGCACGGGGATAATAAACACAGTGATGTCACCGTACAGGGATGATAAACACAGTGATGTCACAATACAGAGATAATAAACACAGTGATGTCACGTACAGGGATGATAAACACAGTGATGTCACCGTACAGGGATGATAAACACAGTGATGTCACAGTACAGAGATAAACACAGCGATGTCACCATACAGGGATGATAAACACAGGGATGTCACAGTACAGAGATAATAGACACAGTGATGTCACCGTGACAATATGATGTTATGTGATCCCCATCAGTGCCGGGAGTCCAGCCCTGCAGATGCGCTGCGGGAGACGCATATGTCTCCCGCTCATCTGCAAGGGACCTTAACAGGAGCAGCTCCACACTAAACAGCACATTGTGGGTACAGGACCTGGGGTGATGTCACAGCCATGTGATTAGTCACATGTGTGGGAGGCATTAAGGGAACACATGAGGCTCTGTGTAGGTCTGTGCTGAATATGAAGGTTCCCTAGTGGAGCATGTATACTATAATGCCGGGCTATGCTATGTGTAATAAGCATATTGTAGAGCTGTCTATGTAATGTGAGCATGTGGTAGTGCTGTCTGTGCAATGGGCATGCAGCAGGGCTTTGTGCCATTAGCATGCGGCAGGGCTCTTTGTGTCATGAGCATGTGACATGGCTCTTTGTGCCATGAGCATGTGGAAGGGCTTGTTGTTCCATGAGCATGTGGCAGGGCTCTTTGTGCCATGGGCACTGTGTGTGGCAGCATCAGGTGGACACTGTGTATGGCAGCATCAGGTGGGCACTCTGTATAGCAGGTGTGCACAACCCGCGGCCCCCAGAGCCTTGGTTTGCGGCCCCCGTCCTGCTGGATAGAAACACAGCTGAACGTGTGATCAGCTGTGTTTCTGCCTAAAGCGCCGCACAATCGCAGGATTACAGCGACTGCTCCCGCACTGCAACAGGAGCAGGACAGTCCCCAGCTGTCATAGACAGCGGGGGACCCGAGGAGAAGGCAGAAGACGTTTATCAGCGCTTCTGCCTTCTCCTCAGACAAGTGAGTGGCGTGCCGACCAGTTCAGACCTGGCGATCACGTGATCACCGGGCATCAGGGCAGAGGAGTGTGCAGCCTGCTCTACTCTGCCCCCCCCTCCTCCTCGCTCAGCAGGCTGGTTTCCCTGTAACTGGGGCTCCTTTGGATGCTCCAGTTACCATGGAAATAGTGAAAAAAAAAAGTCTGTGTCCCAAGAAGTTTTTTATGGACCTTTTGGGGACAAAATATTGGGCAAATATATATAAAAAATGTAAAAAAAAATTTAAAAAATTTGAAAACTGTTGAAAACACAATAAAAAAATACAAATAAAAGGACAAAAAAGTGCAAAATAATAACAAAAAAAGTCTGTGTCCCCCAGAGGTATTTAAAAGATCTCTTGGGGGACATACAGTGCTGCAAAAATATAAACAAGTATAAACAATAAAAATGAAAAAGTTCAAAATTGTTCACTGTGCTCCAACGTTCTTTTTATGACCTATTGGGGGACATATTATGTGGCAAAAAAAAAATATTTTAAAAATAAAGTGACTATAAAAAAATTAAAATACAAAATAAATAAAATACAAATAAAATAAAAAAAGGAAAATGTGCAAAATAAAAAAATCAGTGTCCCCCAAAAGTCTTTTTGTAGCGGAAATATATTTTTAAAAAATTAGTCAAAAAAAAGCCCACACCAACCCAGCAACCAAAACCATTACAATTATCACCCCATTCATGTGAAACTATACATATTTTATAATAAAACGATCCAACACATATAGGGAACTAATTATAATAATTTGCATATTTAAATAATGAGCTATAGTTTGAATAAAAATGACTTTTTTGTAAAAAATTTACAGTTTCCCCCTAATAAAACTAAAAAATATATTAAAAAGCCCTGTATCATGTAATAAAAAGCTGCAAAATTTTGGTAGTCCAACAAATAAAAAAGTTATAGATGTTTGAACCACGTGCGCTAACTCACAAAACGGTGACTGGCCATTAAGGTCTTTTCAGGCCTGGTCATTAAAGGGTTAACCAATAACTACTTTCCTGGCTAGTAAGGCCCCATACACACGACCGTGCTTTGTTCTGCAGTCCGCAAAACACCGATACCAGCCATGTGTTTTCTGCATTTTGCGGAACGGAGTAATGGATGTGGACAGTACACATAGTGCTGTCCACATCTTTTACGGCCCTATTTAAGTGAATGGGTCTGCATCCGATCCGCAAAAAATGCAGATCAGATGTGGACCAAAACAATCGCTGTGTGCATGAGCCCTCAGGGAAAACGCTTACTGGTTTTTGCAGGGCACCTACAGTATATCTGGGGGTGCAGGAGGTGATAAGAACCAGTGAACGCCTTCCTCTGCCATAAGGGAAAACGTTTATTTGTGAATAGGAGGCAGGAAAGAAATGTTGTCACTTAAAGGGGTTTCCCAGTAAAAAATGTTTTTAACAAGTTCCCGCAGCGTGGCCTCTGAAACAGAAGATTCATGCTGCAGGAACGAGTTAAAACTAATTTTTTTACCAGGAAATCTTTACCTTCCTATTACACTGCACAATATTCGGTAAAATTACTGTGAACAAGTCTTCATAGATACACTCATTCCTGATATCTGGCTGTATAATCGTGCCGATTCGTTTTTTGGCTGATTTGCACATTTATCAGGATGAAAGATGTACCGTACAATAATCGTCAGCACATCTCCCTGTGTAATCAGGAATATGCGATTATCGATAGAACTGAATAAGGAATCAAGGACGAGCACTGATTAACCTTTTTTTTTGCGGCCCCTTGAAATAGAGCAATGTGACAATGCGACCCCCAAACGAAAAAAGGTTGTGCACCCCTGGTGTATAGCATCGTCAGGTGGGCACTGTGTATGGCAGCGTCAGGTGGCACTGTGTATGGTAACATCAGGTGGGCACTGTGTATGGCAGATGGTGTGTGGCAGTGTGTCTGGTGCTAGTATGGTTATATGGCACTCTTCGTTGGGGGAGTTATGGCCCCACAGATAGTGAAGGGTCTTCAGACACTGACATGACTGCACACAGCTCCCGGGTCACATCCTAGGACATTACACCCAGATTCCTGCACACAGATCACTGACAGTCCCTGCTCAGATGCCTTGGAGTCTAACAATCGGCTCCCTGCACGCCGGATCCGCCTGTTCAAACCACAGGAACATAGCCATTCTTCTTTCATCTCACTTTCCAATATTTTCCCAAAGAACCGGAAGATTAAATACGGGAACCAAACATTATGTGTTTACTGGCATGTACCGAAGATAAACTGCCTAATGCAAGTGCGCCACCTGCAGGCAGAAATAGGCTATGTTTACTATATTTTGTGGCTTATATACCTCCCCCTGCTGGTCCAAATATGACAAAATCTGTATGTTAAAGGGCATCTGTCAACAGATTTATACCTATGACACTGGCTGACCTGCACTTGGCTGCTGAAGGCACCTGCTTTAGTCCCATGTTCATATGTGCCCACATTGCTGAGAAAAATGAAGTTTTAATATGTACAAATGAGCAACGGGGACATTGCCGTTACACCTCTCTCTGAGGCTGCTGCCCCCTCTGCACTTTGATTGACGAGGCCGAGTATGATCATATTGACCCCAATCCAGCTACAGACCCTTAGTGTATTTGGTCCCAGTTTTTTTTTAAACATCAGAAATAAGACACACAGGACGTTCATTTGCTGCAAATTTATTTGGAAATGATTCCAGGAGTACAGGGAGAAGGGTACAGCTAAGACTAGATTTTTTTTTTATTTTAGACTTTACTTTTACTGAAAGCAAAAGGAATAGTTGATTGAGATTGAAGATTTTCTGTGCATCCTGCATGATGCCTGTGGAAAAAAAATCATGTTCATCTTCTTACACGGTCCAACTAAATAGTACATTTTTCGGCCTCCACACTTTTGGAAAAAAATAGATGAGCTTAGCATGAGGGACATGGCTTCTATCCTCATAGTTGGCATAGATTTGTTTTCCAGACACACAGACTACCAGAAGATGCAGGATAGTAAGAATTCTTTCATGCAGTCAGTGTTTGGTCAGTATTTGGTCAGTGATTTCCATCAGTGATTGTGAGCCAAAACCAAAAGTAGAGCCTACACAGAAATAAGGTCTAATAGAAAGATGACTGATGTGTGTGAAATAAGGCTAACAGATGGCCCAGTGATGGAAAACAGCATACAGTAGTTAATAATGGAACATTCTCAGATCAGGTCTATGTAACCAGTAAGTTACCAAAAGGATTAAAGTGATATAGCTTTAGGGCTTGCAGCAGTCACACTTGTGACCAGGCCACTTTGCAAGGTGAACCTTAAGGCCTTACCATATGCTGACTGTCCCTGTAATGACTGGACAGAACACTTCTGAATTGTTCTGGTCGGCCATAGAGAGAACTGTGCAGCCATACTGTTACAGCTGCACAGTTTGTCCTCATCTCTATGATGAATGAAAGGCGGAAACAGGAAGTTACAGCCTGTCTAACGATGGAGCTTGGAGAGGTGAGTAACTACCAAAAACCAGGTATGCAGCATTAATCCTTCTGCTACTGTCCAGCAGGGATACTTAGATTAACCTTTCCACCACTGTCTACAAAGGATCCTTAGATTTCTGCTACTCTCTACCAGGGATCCTTACATTAATTGTTTAGTCTTCTAGATCACCAAGCGTACTGACATTAACACCTTTGCTGTTCTAGACCATCATGTATGTTCACAATAACCCTCCAGCCCTCCCTACCCCCACTATCCTAAGCCTCCAGGTATGATCACTGCAATTGACTACAGGGATTCTTATATTAATCTTGTCATTGCCCTAGACCACCTGAGATGCCTACATTAAAGAGGTTTTCTGAGATTTTAATACTGATGTCCTATCCTCTGTATAGGTCATCAGTATCTGATCCGTGGGGGTCCGAAACCTGGTACTACCGCCGATCAGCTGTTTGAGAAGGTACCGTCACTCCTATGAGTGCTGTGTCCTTTTTGGAGCTTTTCCTAGGTAGCCAATGTACGTCGGTGGTGTGGACCAGCCTCCCTAGCATCACCCGCAATGCTAGGGGGGCTTGTCCCGGTCAATGCCTGCCATTGGCTGTACCTTTGGCTGCTTTCATCCCACACATGGAGAAGCAGCAGTGGCCACGCTGGGACCAGGAGCGACACAGGTGGCAGGGAGGCAGGTACGTACATTGTACCTCCACAATGTCTGATCTAAACTGACTCTGCTGCACCCAGCAACCATACTCTGCAACACGGATAACCCCTTTAAGTGAGAGAGTAAAATCCTAAATCAGTGTCCAATGTCCATCACCACCACCTCTTCCGGCAGATATCTTCATAGTGTCACTGCTCTTACAGTAAAGAATCTCTGTCTATGGTGATGGTGAAACCCTCTAGGTGTAGAGGATGCCCTCTAGTTATGGGTACAGGCTCAGATATAAAACAGTCCATTTTGGTATTTCTACATTGTTTCCCCCTAATGTGAGATAATCAGCATCTGGGGTTTTGCCTTCAGTTGATGAACACTATAGAATTATATGATATGTTGAACTAGATGGACCTGTGTGTTTTTCGAACTTACAGTATCAGAGATGTACAGCAAGAATGTCATTCAATACATACCTTTCTTTATCATTTTCTTCTAAAGCAGCTTGTGTTTATCCATCACTTTTTCCTGGTTTAAGAGAAATGAAAAATATATTCCCATTAAGGTGTATATAAGAAAAATAAACAGAATTTCATATAACTGCCTGTAATATTATATAGTAGATTATTCTATTTTAACCCCTTCCCACCCAGTGGCGTACATGTACCGCGCTGCGGGAAGAGACTTCCCGCCCAGCGGCGTACTACTACGGCATGCTAATTGGGTGGGTGCAGGAGCTGTGTCCAGTAGCCGGACCCCTGCTGTATACACCAGCAACACTGATGAAAACACTGATGCATTAATCCTCGATGTGCTGCGGTCAGGAAGGGCATTGTGGCTGCCGTCTACGGAAGCCTGTGAGAACCAGCCCCCTGGATCTCACAGGCAGTGAGCTGTAAGTGTACAGTATTACTGTGTGTAATACACTTATAGCCAATGCATTACAATACAGAAGTATTGTAATGCATTGTAAAGGGGATCAGACCCTCAAAAGTTGAAAAAAGTTGAAAAAAGTGAAAAAATAAAGTTTAAAAAAATAAAAGTTTCAAGTAAAAAAAAACACCTTTCCCAAAATAAAGTTTTATAAAATGGTAAAAAAAGGATAAAAAGAAAAGTAGTCATATTACGTATCGACCGGCTCTATAAAAACATCACATGATCCACCCCGCCAGGTAAACACAGTGAAGAAAAAAAGAAAAAAAAGAAAAAAAAACAACAGTGCCAAAACAGCCATTCCCTCACCTTCCCTCACATAAAGTGTAATAGCAGGCGATCAAAAAGGCGTATTTAACCCAAATTGGTACAAATCAACCGTCATCTCGTCCCGCAAAAAATGAGACCCTACCTAAGACAATCGCAAAAAAAATATGGCTCTCAGAAAATGACAGTACAAAAACAAGATTTAATTCTGTTCACAAATGCACCTAAAGTGTACAACTTAACAAAAATGTTAGACATATTGGGTATCGCCATGTCCGTAACAACCTGCTCTATAAAAATATCACATTATATTCCCCCTCAGGTGAACGCTGTAAAAAAACTTTTTTTAAACTATGACAAAACAGGCCTTTTTTGTCACCTTGCCTCACAAAAAGTGTAACACCAAGCGATCAAAAAGTCTTATGTGCCCCAAAATGGTATCAATGAAAACATCACTCCATCCCGCAAAAAATAAGACCCCACATAAGACAAGAACTCAAAAAAATAAAAGCCAATGTTACCCGCAAACCAATCCATCAAAATCTGTGCTGCAAAATCCATATGGCGCTCCTTCCGTTCTGAGCGCTGAAATACGTCCCCACAGCACCACAGTTTACCACCACATATGGGGCGTTTCAGTATTCAGGAGAAAATGGGTAACAAATAAGTGGGTGCTTTTCTCCTGTTAACCCTTGTGAAAATGAAAAATTTGGGGCTAGAGCAACATTTTATTGAAAAAATCTAAACTTTTCATTTTCACAGCCAAGTGTTTCTAAATTCCGTAAAACGCTTATGGGGTCAAAGTGGTCAATACCCCCCTTAATATATTCTTTGAAGGGTGTAGTTTCCAAAATGGGGTCACTTTTTGAGTGTTTCCACTTTAGGGGTACGTCAGGGTCTCTGAATTACAAAATGGTGCCTGAATTTAAACATACCTGGGATAAACATGTATCTATCCTAAGATAACAATAAAGGAATAATAAAAGGGCAGACTAGATGGACCAGGTGGTGTTTTTCTGCCGTCAATCTTCAATCTTCTATGTTTCTAAAAACCATTCTAGCAAAATCTGCCTCCAAAATCTGTATGGCGCTCCTTTTCTTCTGAACACTGCCAGTTGCCCATAGAGCAGTTTACCACCACATATGGGGTATTTCTGTAAACTGCAGAATCAGAGTAATGTATATTGAGGTTTAGTTTGCTGTTAACCCTTGCTGTGTTGCAAGAAAAAAAAAGATTAACATGAAAAAACTGAATAAAAAAAGAAATTTTGAAATTTCGCCTCCATTTTCCTATAATTCTTGTGAAACACCTTAAAGGTTAACAAAGTTTGTAATGTCAGTTTTAAATAATTTGAGGGGTGTAGTTTCTAAAATGGGGTCATTTATGGGTGGTTTCCATTATGTAAGCCCCTCAAAATCACTTTATATTTGAACTGGTGCTTAAAAAAATGGTTTTGGAAATTTTGTTGAAAATTTCAAAAATGGCTTCTAAACTTCTAAGCTTTCTAACGTCCTAAAAAAGTAAAAAGACATTTCTAAAATGATGCCAACATAAAGTAGACATATGGGGAATAATGAGTGATAACTATTTTATGAGGTATTACTATCTGTCTTAAAAGTAGAGAAATTCTAATTTAGAAAATTGTGAATTTTTCCAATTTTTTTGTAAATTTGGGATTTTTTTTAAATATAAAGGAAAAATATATTGACTCATATTTACCACTGTCATGAAGTACAATGTGTCACGAAAAAGCAATCTCAGAATGGCTTGGATAAGTTAAAGTGTTATTACCACATAAAGTGACACATGATTAGCAAAACATGGCCTGGGCAGGAAAGTGAAAACAGGCCCAGGGTAGAAGGAGTTAAATACTGTTGGGGTCATTTATCAAACTGGTGTAAAGTAGAACTGGCCTAGGTGCCCATAGCAACCTATCAGATTCCATCTTTCATTTTTGACAGGGCCTTAGGAAAATGAAAAGTGGAATCTGATTGGCTGCTATGGAAAATTAAGCCAGTTCTACTTTACACCAGTTTGATAAATGACCCTATGTATTCAGTAATAAGATTTGTTTTGCATTTAAGCTTTTTTAAGTTAAAAAAAAGATTAAAAAAAAAGCGAAAAAGCAGGGACACAACAGAAGAAGCTGAACTCCCCATTTTGAATCCCTTCCACTCCAGCATAGTGGCTGCAATCTTCCCCACATGATGTCATGTTTTTGGCTGCAGCAATGACGTTCCGTATACCATATGTGACGACTGCAGCCAGTCACTGACCTCAGTGTATACAGTATGCAAGGCTGGACTGGGACAGAATATGAAAGCATACAGGTCCACCCCAAGATAAAGATTTCACAGAAAAATCAGGGTTGGACTTGGCACCATCCCAGTAGGAGAGTACATTCATGAGAATAGTTCTGATTTTTGGTCATCTTTGGTTATTTTTCTAGTACAAATATAGAAGAATACCACTGAGTGTTGACACGCTCACCGCAATTCCCCACAGCGCTACCACGCTGTCCACAGGGAGATTCCCCTTCTCTTGCCTTCTTCCACTCTGTGACTTTGTGACCAAGGTCCGGAGGTGACCGAAATGTCAGAGAAACTAAAGTCACTTGTTCATATAAGGCACTTATTTTTCCATGACCATACTTACATGTGGAGGATGTGAAAAATAAAACTTCCTAATTGCATTGAAAATCATATGAGTGTACAGTGGTATTCTTCTATATTTGATATTTTGGAACATATCCACTCTTCTGCGGCCTGGGCCTCCTCAGTCCAGTCTTCCGGGGGCGCTGCAGGAGTAGCTGGTCACTTAAGGAGTTTCACCCCAGTAGCAATGGGGCCTTGGAGGCTCTTCATGGGGGTATACTCCACGTAATCCCCTGCGTGGAGATTGTGGCGGACGGGCGGAAGATACGGCCGCTTTACAGAACGGCGGTTTACGTATAATTCTTCCGCCGTCTCCTCATCACCGATAAAACCTACTCCCCGTTCCACACTGAACCAAATAACGGTACCCCCTTTGGCGCTCCAGCTAAGGGTCACCGGACCGTGGGTGCTCCAAAACCTGCACAACCCACTCCTCTACCAACTTTTTGTATTCCCAGAGGGTCAGGGCGTTCTGGGTAACAGCCTCGGGGACCAGTGAATTTTGCCAAAGGGAGTAGTCCTTCCGCGGCGGAGCGGGAACTCCTGCCGCCTCTGCCGTGCCCGACTTCTTAGGCTGCCGGACATGTTGAGAGACGTAGCTCTCCTCCGGTTCCTTCTCCTCATAGGGGTCGGTGCCCCACACCATGCCTCCCCAGTCAGGGCCTCGCTGTGTCGCCATCTTAATTTCTCGCTCGCTGGAGAAGGGGGCGGAGCTACCAGGGAGGAGTCAGCATCGCAAATGAAATGAATTCGTACGCAACAGCGTATAGAGTAACTTATATGTAGCAATAGCGTATAATTTATTGGACAAACTACGTAGCGAATGCGCACAAAGCCGAAGCGAATCACCTAATATTCGGATTCGCTTCGCAGCTAAAAATTCCCAACATTCAATACGAATCAACAAATCGGCGAATCGATTCGCTCATCTCTAATAGATAGATAGACCAATAGATAGATAATATATAGATCTAGATAGGCTAGTGCTCCATGCAATTGTTTGGTTTGCTTGGTGGTGAGGACTGAACAGGGGCGTAGCTAAAGGCTCATGGGCCTTGGTGCAACAGTTCAGCTTGGGCCCCCCCCTTCCTCACTCAGCGCTGGTGCACCTAGCTTTTCTGCTGCCCTAGGCAAATATTGAAACGCACCCCCCCCATGCCAAATTCTTAACCTTCCAGCACTTGACGATCAGCTGTTTGAAAAGAGGGCTGCGCTCATATGAGTGCTGCTTTCTCTGCTCTGTTCACTTGCTCACTGTAGCATTTGCAGGGATGAGCAGGTAAACAGAGCAGAGAAGACAGCGCTCGTATAAAAAAATAAAAAAAAATAAAAAAACGGACAACCCCTTTAAAGACATACTTGTAAAACATTACATACAGCCCTACAGAGCATACAGAAGAATACACCGCCACATATGTACCTCTTACATCCAATGACTTCTCTTCTCTGATGTAGACGTTCTCTTTCCTCTTCTTCTCCTGTCAGACCAGACCGCCATGGTGACTTCTTTCAGCCGCGCCTCGTCTCTGCAGAGTTTAACAAACAGACATCTCATTTTTCTACTTTTCCATCATCCTCTCACCTTCTCAACACCCCATCCTGCCCCCCCCCCCCCAATACTATACTGCAGAAACGGTCCCCCTGAAAATACTGGTACCACACAGAAAAACAATACCCCCTTACCTTTCAGATCAGATCCCCATATCAAACCCCAGATGAGACCCCCCCATCTCCAGACCCCCATATAAGACCCCTATTAGACCTCCAAACCACCATATCTGACCCCCAATAGACCTCCAAACCCCCATATCTGACCCCCAGACCCCCAATCAGACCTCCAGACCCCCATTAGACCTCTCTAGACCCCCAGTCAGACCCTTCAGACCCCCAATCAGACCCCCTTCAGACTCTTCAAGCCCCTAATCAGACCCCCCTTCTGGCCCCCATATCAGACCCCCCCTTCTAGCCCCCATATCAGACCCCCCCTTCTGGCCCCCATATCAGACCCCCACCTTCTGGCCCCCATATCAGACCCCCACCTTCTGGCCCCCAATATCAGACCCCCCCTTCTAAACTTCAATATTAGACCGTCATATCAGACCTCAGATCAGACAATAAAACAAATAAATAAACTTACCTCTCCTGTGTCGCTCCTCTCCCTGTCCTGGCTGTCTCCCTGCTCTCACCTCTTCCCAGGCCCGCGCTGCAGTCACCTGACCTCCTGCAGCGTCAGGTCAGAGTGTGCTCTGTACATAATGAAGCTGCAGGCAGTCAAGAC